>PVLD010012030.1:0-62279 GCA_004027595.1 Dinomys branickii | reverse complement strand
CCAGTGCAAATTCCCTACTATCTTATCCATAATTTGGTATTTCCTTTAATGTTTTTGTGTTAACTAATGTGAAGATAACTATGTAATACAACATCCAGTTCTAATTCCCTACTATATTCTGTATAACTTTGTATTTTCTGTATTGTTTATGGCTTTTCTGGTTCATATGTCTTCATTCTTTTGTCTTTAAAATAAAATTAAAAAAAAAAAAAAAAAAAAAGACCAGAACAGTCGTGGTGCTCAGTGTCCTGAGGCCCTCCCAAGACCATCAAAGGTAGATGGTTTTCCATGCAAGTTAGAAACATGATTAATCTTTAGTTATGTTAAAAAAAATTCTACTTTGTGCATCCTGATGTATCAAAGTTGTAGTGTACAATGGGTACAAAGGCTGAGTGGGAATTTGAAGGCTTATTATATATAAAAAGTGACCGTCAGTCACTGTTCATCTCCATGGAAGGCAGAAGTAGAGGAACTGGGTTTAGTTTGCAGCAGGGAAGATTTAGTGTGAACATGGCATAGCTTCCCGATGGCCCGGGTTATGTCCCTGGGAAGTGGTTGTATGTCTCCTGGCTAAGACTTTCGTGCAAGCCACTGGTGTTGTCAGGTCAAGGACCTGCCTTCCATCCTTCCTCGTGTCCCTTCCTGTGGCCTTGAGGCAGATTTCTTTCTGAGGTATGGGGAAAACCCTTGACCTGTCAGGGATACACTGCTCTGGAGATGGTAGGGAGTAGGAAAGGGGATAGTAAGATGTAGCCATATAGGAGAGGACCCCAACTCAGTAATTTCTATCTTGGTTATATATATATATATATATATATATATATATATATTTTTTTTTTTTTAATACAGAATTTTTAGAAATTCCTCCTTTCAACAAGCAGTACACAGAGTCCCAGCTTCGAGCAGGAGCTGGCTATATCCTTGAAGATTTCAATGAAGCCCAGGTGAGGCATTTTTTTGTGTGGCTACCTTTACTGCTGATGATAAAAGCCTCCTTTCTGTACTGAGAACTTTGAGTTTGGATAAAGTAGCCAGAGGTTTTAGGAGCCTGGGAATGGTCAGAAAGTTGTTGCATGAAATACTTTTTTATCGTGTACAGGAAGAGATGTTAAAACTGTAGTTTAGTTAATGGCTGTGGTTCCACTGCTGGGACATAAGTAGATTGAAATTTACGTTAAGTAGAAATTCTTGGGCTGGTGATACAGCTCAGTGGTGCAGTGCCTGCCTGGCAAGCATGAAGTGCCGAGTTTGAGTCCCAGTACAAAAAAAAAAAAGAAATTCCTATTAGTATTGTAGATTCTTAGCCTAAAAGGCTGAGTACATGGCTTTGCTTGTCTGTGGAGGACTTAAGCCCTCAGAAAGCTGCAAGCTGAGTCAGAGAAAATGTCTAGGGCAGTGTTGGCGAACCTATGGCATATATCCCATAGCAGGGGGTTTGTATCACTGAAAGCTCTAAAAGGTTCCCCATCGCTGGTCTCAGCAAAGTCTGGGGCTTTCCTGAGTCAGAAAACAGCACAGGGCACAAGAACATACTGAACTCACTACTGAGTTGGTACGGATTGGGCTCTGTAGCTCACTAGGGCTGCTATTCATGAACTTTCCAGACATCACCAGGCCCTTTCGTTCCAGTGTAACACAGCCTACCAGTGTCTCCTGATTGCTGACCAGCACTGTCGAACCCGGAAGTACTTCCTGTGCCTTGCCAGTGGGATTCCTTGTGTGTCTCACGTCTGGGTCCATGACAGCTGCCACGCTAACCAGCTCCAAAACTACCGTAATTATCTGCTGCCAGCTGGGTACAGCCTTGAGGAGCAAAGAATTCTGGATTGGTGAGTATTTAGGAGTCCATCTAGAGCTCAACAGATACAGTAGAAAGGGAGCTTTTGAAAGATGCTAAATGAGAGTACTTGTTTAGAAACTGCAGTGTCTGTGGGATAAAAATGACAGAATTTGACATGATTTCACAGTCGTGTGGGGTTTGTGTGTGTGTCTTTTTGAGTCAGGGTCTCTCTATGCAGTTTAGGCTGGCCTCGAACTCACCTTGTAGCCCAGGCTGGCCCCTCGAACTCAGTGATCCTTCTGCCCCAGCACCCCAAGTGCTGGGATTACAGGCGTGTGTGTGCCACCACATCCAGCTATTTTATTCCAAAGTTTATTTCCATTTTAAGGAAGGATTTTGTGAAAATGTGGGAGGATTTATATGTAGATTGAATATTCCCAACCTTTAAGTATGGGGTGCTAAGTTTCAAGTGAGCATTTAAAAAGAAAACAAGCTCAGGAATATTACTTGATTAATTCTCAGCCCCTGCCTGGACAAACATCGAAGTCAGAATGGTAGGTCAGAAGGCAGCAATCGGAGGCTACACCTCGCTCACAAAAGGAGAGGTGGCGGCCCTAACACGAGGCTTTCCAAGCATTCTGATGCATGATACCCTTTGCATAGGCCTGTGTACTGGGTGTGTGTTACTCTCAGGTCCTTTCCAGTTCCAAAGGGCTGTGTCTTTGACTCTCCCAGGCAGCCCCGTGAAAACCCCTTCCACAACCTGAAGGTCCTCCTGGTGTCCGATCAGCAGCAGAACTTCCTGGAGCTCTGGTCTGAGATCCTCATGACTGGGGGCGCAGCCTCTGTGAAGCAGCACCATTCCAGTGCCCATAACAAAGGTACCTGTGCAGTGTGTCCCATGACCTTAGACCTGCGGCTCTCATGCGTCAGTCCTGGTGGGTGGACCTTGCCCATATTTATAAGGCTCCCACCTGTAGGTGAATAGATGTGAGAGAAACAGCAGGCCGTTCACTTACTGGTACAGAGGTATATTTAAACTTTTCTATGAGGTCCCCATGTAGTGAGCACCTTTTTACTTTCAGTTGTGCTAAGCATTTTGATGTTTGACATAATGGGGTTTCACTAGCAGGCACTGCTGTCTCTTCAGTGGAGGCTGAAGTGTCCTTTCCTCATTCCCTTCCCCTGCTCCCTGCAGACATTGCTCTAGGGGTGTTTGACGTGGTGGTGACAGACCCTTCGTGCCCAGCCTCCGTGCTGAAGTGTGCTGAAGCCCTGCAGCTGCCTGTGGTGTCACAAGAGTGGGTGATCCAGTGCCTCATTGTTGGGGAGAAAATTGGATTCAAGCAGCATCCAAAATATAAACATGATTATGTTTCTCACTAAAGATACTTGGTCTTTATGGTTTTATTCCTGCTATTGTGGAGATTGTGTTTTGACCAGGTTTTAAATGTGTCTTGTGTGTGGATTCTTTGCATGGATCTTGTATATAGTTTTATTTGCTGGACTTTTATGATAAAATAAATGTTGAATCTCTTTGGTTGTAGTAACTGGGATTTCTTCATCTCTTTCTTTGAGCTTGATCTCAATGAACAAGACAAATAGGACTTTGAGATTCTCAATAGGCTTGTTCACTTTAGGACAGCTTGCCAATGAAAATAAAAACTTGGCAGTGAACTTCATGCTTTGGCATCATTGGTAAAAAAATTATCCAGGCTCTGTAAAATGCTGTTGTTCCAAAAACTGGATTTCAAAGTAGGTAAGGGACCAGACCAGTACTCCAGAAGTTGAATGGAATAGCTGTCAGTTTCCTGTTACAAAGATGTCACTTCTCTTTAGAGCTGAGTTCCCTCTGGATAACTGACCTGTGGGTTCTCCCAAGCTCAGCTGAAAGGGAAAGGGACCAGCTGCTACCAGTGGACGGTGACTTTGCTGGGTTAAAGGAATGCTGAACACTAGTCAGAGACCCACTATTGCTGCTGCAGTCAGCTGCTGGGGCTCTTCCATGCCGCCCCAGCATCATACTTGTTAATATCCTCTCCTCTTAGAGGTCAACAAATGTTTTCTGTAAAGAGCCAAACAGTACATATTTTAGGTTTTGTGGGTCAGCTGGTCTGACTGCAACCACAGGCAGTCCTAGGTAGACACGTGTGTGGCTGTGTTTCAGTAAAAAAAACCCCTGTGTATAAAAACACAGCAGGCAGTGGTTTGCCAAGCCCTGCTCCAGCGGCAGCAGCAGAAGGGCTTGTGTTTAGCTGACAGCTGTAGGGAGGGACTAAGGGTTTCACAGTGTGTGCTCTGAAGATGAAGACCAGGTTCAGTGACTACAAACTGACGCCAGAACTTTCATTTTTTTCTCCAGTTTGGAGGTGGTTCAGTGAATATTTATTTTGTCTACACTGATATAAACATTAATCATTTCTTTGGGGGAAATGCTTTATATTCTCATTAGCTAAAGTTGCCCTTTTACTTGTGTGCAAGAACTGGGACTTAATGGACCAAATTCTTAAGGTTCACAGTTTTGAAGCTCCTTAAGTGTAGACTTTTAATTATCCATTTCTGAAGGAGGAAATTTCTTCGTTGGTGGTGACACCCAGCAGTTAAAAACTGTTTATAATTTTTCACACATCAACCACAAAATACTTAACCTTCTGTTTCCTGCTGTATCTCCCACTTGAATAGTACTTAATAGTACCAGGGCATACAGTAAATGTTTAGTAAAACTACTGCTATAAATGAACATGTCCAGCAGATGTTTCAGGGTGAAGAAGCAAGTTCTTGCATGGTCAGTAGAGACAGTGGATAACACCACAGGTCCTCCTTGGCTGGCAAGTTAAGAATCCCCCCTGGGGGTGGGGTAGTCACCTTCCACATGGGAGTGACCAGAAGGGTTTATACCTCTGGGTTGCTTCCAGGAGAAAGGGCAGAGCCTTCTCATCAGGCTGCAGACGTTTGGTGAATGGCTAAGCGTTTTGAATCTTCTGTTATAAACCTGGGAACTGGTGGAACTGACTGTCTATGAGGTTATGGAAGCAGAAATTTTCACATTCCAAAACTACAAAAGAAAAAAAGAGCCTCATTAAATACCATGTTTTCCCAGACTGTCCTTAAAGAAAAACAAATCATCACCTAGATAAGTCACCTTAACCTTCAAAGAGTTTCTCTGACTCCTGCTAAAATCATACAGAAAAGATGTGCTTGGGGATCTTTCAGAGACAGAAGGGAGGGGAATAACACAGACCTCTGAGAAGCTGCCACTGAATTGAGAATCGAGAGTTGTGTACAAGTTTCGAGTCAGAAGGGGTGGGGCTCTCCTGTCAGACAGGAAGCTGGGGGCCCCAGTGCCTGTGGCTGCACCAGCTGATTTGTGTTAGAGCTGGGACTAAAAGCCACAGTGCCTCCCAGCGCAACGATACATGACCTAGCACAGGACATAAAACCCTTCTTCACTGTCAGTGGTTTTAGTATTTTACTTTCATGTTTTTACTGGAAAATAACCTTCATTAAAATTACTAAAGATGGTCAGACCCACTCCTGTATCTTTGAGATGAGGGTGTTTGCATGACTACAGTCACCTTCATGCGCTGCAATTCCACATTAAAAAGCCGTACACACAAGGCCTGTTCAGAGCTCCCAGTGTTCTTCCTACCTTCCCAGTGTCCCACCAGCCTGGGTATAGTATTTATTATAATCTAGTCGTAACAGTAGCTGGGCCAAATCTGAGTTGATCTGATGATTCCGAACACTGGAGAGAATCTTGAACAGGAGCGATGACTGGCGGCTAAAGCCCTGTGGAGAGAAAGACTTAGGCTGTGATCTCTGTCACTTCCCAGTTCTCCTGGGGAGTGCAGGGCAGAGGAGCCCCTGGGAATAGCCTTGTTCACAATTCCCCAGAGCCACCTGACTTTCCCATAATCCCCTTCTATCAGCTCCTGTAATGACTTCTTACTACGAGCTCTTTAGACTGCATGGCTTACTATGAAACAATTTTCTCAGTAGGAATTTAGCAGCTGGTTTCACATGAATCTATTCTGTCATGTCCTAGTGTGCGGGGGGGAGGGGCTCATTTGTTTATAGGAAGATGATGATATAACCTCAGCAGGAGGAGTTTAGTTCAAGGAAGGAGGTAGGATGAGGGACTGAGCACAAAGCCAAGGCGCACTGATACCTGAACAAACTACCCCGCTGAGGGTAAAACTTTTCGAACACTGAGGTAGCACATGAATCATCTACTTCAAAATCAACTCATACTGACATTTTAATCTCTGTATCATGTTATGTTTGTGTGTGTATGTCAGGGAAATGCTTTACTGACTGAGTAGAGATCAGGAACCCTCAGGACCAAAACCGCCTCTACCCTGTGCACAGAGCTGTGCGCTTCCTTCGTCAGGCGTGCTCACCTTCACAAGAATGCTCAGCTGGGCCGCTCCGCGCTCATCCAGTGGGCCCAGGTTCTGACTGACCAACGAACAAAAACTGTGACAGAGATCTAGGATTTCATTCAGGCAGTGAAACACCTGCCCAGGAGAGAGGGTGGGCATTAGAAAAAGAAGGAAGACCTGTCTGTAGTTTAAGGAAAGCAGCAAAAGAGTCTGTCAGCTGACCTCCCACACCTGACCTCCCACTGCTGCCCACAAGGCCTGCTGGCCCCTCAGATGCAACACACGTGACCGCGTTCTCAGTCTCCTCTCCCCGCGTTACACAGTTGTAATCGTCTGCACCAGAGTGTGTTCCTGCCTCTGAGCTGTGTGTAGTCCTCATGTTCGGAACACTCTGCTCTTTGGTACCAGTGCAAGCCCTGCTGTCTGGGGCGTGTTCACCCCACACTGTAGCTGTAGCGAGCCCCCAGGTCTCTGTGCTGTAATCTTGGCATTATGTAGGTCACCTGTGCTATCAGTGATTTCTGTATGTGTCTTGTTTCTCCAACTAGATTGTGAGCTCCTTAAGGGCAGAGCCATGATTTATACCTCTTTGTATCCCCAGTGCCTTGCATTCAGTAAGCACTCAATAAATATTTAATGAAGATGACCTATTCTGAATATTCTGCTTTTCCCCATGGATGCACTCACGCCGGGCAAGGACAGGTCTGCCTATCACAGTAGCTGTGCTGGTTTTCAATTCACAGAACTCTTTGGAGTGGCATCTGAGTAACTCACTCGCCAATGTAGCAAAAGTAACTGCCCAAATGCCAGAACACAAGGTGGATGTGGCACCTGTGCTGCGGCACACTGAGCAGTTAGCCAGCTTACAGCAGAGATACTGAGTGGCAAGGGTCATCTCAGTCTTCCTGCTTTTAATCCTGGATCGGCAGCCAGCCTGTGTGCAGTAAGAAACAGGGTGCCTGCTGGTGGAATCCGGGGGCTCTAATTCGAGTGCTGTGGGTCCCCGATGACTCCATCATGCCGTGAAAGTTGAGAGTAAGTGCCGTGAGGGAGACAGGCGTGTGTTTACAGACACATGGACACAGACAGATGATACTCTAGCGCTCCATGCAACAGCTCTGACACAACTCGTTGATCCTGGGCCAACAGATCCCAAATATAACGAATTCTGCTTTTCACTGGTTTTTCTATAATGTCAGATTTCTGAATTTCTCTAAATTCTTCTATATGAAGGTTAAATGGGTAATTCTTTTATCTGTTGCTGTTTCCTCTACAATATAAAGGTGCAGAAATTCAGAAACACTTCAGTTCCCTTTTAACATTTCTTTTTAGTTTTGCTTTGTAAGTTGTTAAATATGTTTAAAAATTAGAACTGAAAAAGAGCTTATTGAGTTTCCTATCCTGCCGAAGTGCCAAAGGGAACAGTGAGTGCTGGAACCAGTCTAAGGAAACAGACCAGCCCTACTTACAGGTTTCAGCAAGATAAAGGACTGGGCCAGCAAGTTGCTCAGGAAGTGGTCGTGAGCCAGTCGGATGCTTTCAAAGTCACGGGTAGAATTGATCTGATGAAGCAGCTGTGAGAACTGAGACTCCAGCACATCCACCTGATAGTGATACAAGTAAGTTCAGCACCTTCACATTCTAAGCACTGTTCTACCCTACTACGTGCCTGATAGGATAGACCAGAAGTTCCTTGCTGCTGCTGGTCTTCCTCTAGCCAAGCCACTTTCAGGTTCACCAAAGACCACAGCCATGCAGGACATTATATGTGTAATCATCTTGATCACCTTCAGTGTCAGGGGGACCCCTCTTCTCTACCCCAACCTAATCCCCACTCATGCCCCATCCCTCTGCTTGCTGACTTGAGTCAGTCCCACAAGTTCTAGCAAACACTGAGGAACAAGTTAACAATGAACACTGTACTGCTGAGAAGGACCCTAACTCCTATTCCCATCCGTACAGTTCCATTTCCTCCAAAATGCCCATGAGGGACTGGTACAACCCCTGAGTTTTCTCAAATGTGAGCAGTTATCTAAGTACAGAGCTACAGGCCCTCCTTACTACCACTCACCACCACTTAGACCTCACCCCCACCATGCACCTGGAGATAGTACTGGAGATTATCCACCAAAAATGCCATGTGATTTCGAAGGCGCCATTTGACTGCGTCGGTCTGATTAGACTTGAGGTGCTTGCGCTGCATCTGTAGGGCCCAGCAGTGCTGCAGTTCAGCTTGGACCCGGCGCACACTCAGCAAGTACTTGAAAACAACATTGTACCTAGGACAGGACATGAGGCTAGTCAGGAGACACCTTCACAACAGACACAGGACTGTGTGCCACCCACCTCCTACAAATAAGCAGGAAAGAATGGCTAGAGCTGTGGACACATCCACTGTAGCTCATGTGCAGTGAGATACGCAGCAAAATGAATGAACAAGCTGTACAGGAGTAACTTTTAGCAGTATAATTCTGAATGAAAAGTGGCAAAGTGGAAAAAGATCACATCTATGTTAAGTCTTAAAAGAGCTAAAGGCAAAAAGAAAAACCTGGGGAGTACACAGGTGTTACAAAACTACAGAGGCAATGAAGAAAACGATTGATAATAATAGCTGCCTCGAGCTGGGAGGCAGGGAAACAGGACTGGGGGAACACAGAAACACGAGCATCATCAGTGACTTGCGGGTGTGTCTGGATTCCCCCAAAGGCTCATGCACTTACAGACGGGGCTTTCCAGAGATGGCTGGATCTACAGCGTGTGAATGTGGGTTAAATGTGTGCAGTACTGGTTTAGTCCACCGATTAGTTTAACAGTATTTGAGTGTGGGTAATGGGAAGCCTTACTTTGAATATAGGTAGCACCACCCAAAGGCTGATAGCCTCGGATGGGATAAAAGGGAAGGTGCTGCTTGCTGCTGCCACCTCCTGCTTGCCATGCCCCGAACTGTTTCTCCCCCCTGGCTCCCCTCTGTTGTGCCACCTGGCCTTGGAGTCAGCTGACTATGGCCTGAAACTTCTACAAATTGTGAGCTGAAATAAACATTTCCTCCTTTAACTTTGGGTGTTGGGTATTTTGTCTCAGAAATGAGAGAAAAGTAAGATAGCGATATAGTTTCTGTGCTGAAAAGTGGTTTTCTGGTGTGTATGGGAAGGCGGGAGAGCCTTCATGAACCAGTAAGTGTGTCATGAACCAAGGATTCTGACAATTCTGATTCTCTGTCCCCAAGGCCCAAAGAAGACAAAACAGCTTCCTTCAGTGACAGCACAGCCCTACCTTCCATGAGCTTGAGGCTCACAGCATAATGCTGAGCCCTGTACTAAGAAGACACATAAAAGAACAACTGGTTTCTTGTAGAACTGGAGGCTTATTAATACCTGCTTAAAGGCAGATCTGCAGAAGACAATCCAATTTTACCTGGTTTTAAGTCATTCTGATCTAATTCTAACAGACCAAACGTATTGAAATAGTAGACCTTGTAACAGTAGTGCTGGGAGGCTGAGGCAGGAGGCTCACAAGTTCAATCTTAGCCTGGACAATTAAATGAGACCCTATCTCAAAAGTTTAAAAAAAAAAAAAAAGGGTTAGGATGTAGCTCAGGGCAAAGGACTTAGATTAAATCCCTAGCACCTTCAGAAAAGCAACAAAAGGACCTTCTTTGGAATATGGATAAAAACAAACTTAATTGTAAGGACTTCTTTATATAACTGGGATTACTGTTTTCTGGTGTGATAAGGGTTTTGTAGCCGTGTTGGAACTGCCTCGGTGAACTATGCAGAGGCCAGGTGAAGTGGGGTTCACTCTCAAGCTTCTAGCACCCATGGCAAAGGGAGAGGTGCAGCATGATGCTGGTGGCTACTGAAGCTCGAGAATGAGATCATGGGAGTTCTTTATAGTCTGTGTTTCTGTTTATATTTAGAATTTTCTGTAATACAAAGTTAAAAATACTTCTAGATCCAAGGGTTAAGAGCATGTCAAGCAAGGAGATGTGGCCCATGGCCTATGGTCCTACAAGCTGTGGCACGTGGGTGCTCCCTGGATGAGGTCTGTGCAGCGTGCAGGCCTGAGCCAACCCCATCTTTCCACTGTGTGCCTAGGCTGCCCCAGCAGACAGGGTTGGGAAGCATGGCAAGCATGGACCGGGTTAGAAGACGAGAGGGGCCTTCCGATTGTTTCTCTTCCCATGCCTCTAGGCTCACTCTAGCTTCTCTGCTGCTTTCCTGCAAAGGACATTCTCCCACGTCCTTTTCCTGGAGCTCTGCTTCCCTTCTGGTTTGGGGATATCAGGTCCTGACCAGCACAACAGTGTGGGCAGGCTCTTGTGAAGAACATGGCTGGTGTCATGCCATGGTGGTCTAGCTCCTTTATGCCATCTCTGCAACTTGGCTGCCCCTGTTGCCCTCCTCCAGAGGATCTCCCCAGTCTTTTTTTTTTTTTTTTTTTTGCTATCAGGAATCAAACTCACGACCTTGTGCTTGCCAGGCAGGCGCTGTGCTGTTGAGCTATATCCCCGGCCAATTTCCCCAGTCTTTATGGCAAACATACAGGCTGGAGGACTTCCCTGAGGAAACCATCATCATCAGTATCAAGTTTGTCTGGTCTGGTAGAATCATTAAGGGCCAGACTCTCAATGTCGTATCTGAGACCTTATTTGCCAAAGGTAACTAACTGACGGCTGATGAACTGCTTGTTACTGGGCAAATTATTTTATTTTATTTATTTATTTTTTGCAGTACCAGGGATTGAACTCAGGACGTTGTGCTTGCCAGGCAGATGCTTATTCCACTGAGCTATATCCCCAGCCCTGGGCAAATTATTTTAAAAACTATGTTTTAAATGCTTATAATCCTCCTATTCATCCCAGCACCCACTAGGGCACATCTGTGGCCTCAGGTATTACTGTGAGGTGCTGGCCCCGAAAGACACGCAGTTGCCATTCTCTGATTCACAGCTGGCTCTCTTGCTCCCACCAGTTCTATTCCTGCAGCTTTTCCCCTTGGAGGCAGGGTAAGTAACGTTTACCGGTGAGACACTGGGATACTCACTTCTCCAGGACAGCTGGGGTGAAGAGAATGTGCAGAGGCCACTGTACTTTGTAGGAAAGGCCCAGGGCTGCCCAGCCAGATGCAGGGGCTTCCCGGGGGGAAGTTTCCCTAGAAGGCCCTTCTCTTGCCTGAATGCCATCTAGGATCAAGAAGAGGAGAAGGAACAACAATATGGCTAATCCAGAACCAGACCCAACAAGGTGAGCAACATTCATGAGGTGAGCTTGCTGGAGTCTGCGGCGTCAGCGTGAAAGGGACCCAAAGACAGTGGGCACTGAGGCTCACTCTGATGCTCTCTTGGGAGGGCTTCAGAGATTCTCTTTCAGAATTGAAGCTGGATGTTGGAGAAAAATGGGCCATTCCAGTACATGCCCACAGTCTGGCCTGGGCACTTCACCTAGTTTCTCTAGGTTTCCCAGCTTCCGTTTTTCCTGTACACAACTGGAGGCCTGGACTGGGTGCTTTCTAAGGTTTAAAATGATAATTATCTGTAGGTCTTGAATCCTTTTTTGTCTAGGGTGAAGAGGTCCTGAGAATGAGGTACCCGCAGATGAATAGAAAAATAAGAGGAAAAAGAAATACAAGAGAGACAAAATTCTGGGATCAGGGCACTTACAGCCTCTTGGACTGCAGCCTTGAATAGCATTTTCAGTACCCTTTTATTGAGAAAGAACAAAGGAGGCAGCTGAGCTAATGGCAGGATATCAACCGTTTTTAGCTAGGACAATACAATTCAATTATCACAGGCATGAGACTTGACTAGCTAGCCATCATGTTACCCTTCTTTCTGGCACATCACAGCAAAGCATTTTAGTGTTGACCCTGGGGCTTACAATGCTTTTGCTAGACCTCCTCCAGAACCCAACAATCATGGCTTGGTCAGGCCTGAGGCCATACACTGAAAGAGTAACTAAAGACTGTCCTTCTCCACAGTTATCTGATGTCCATGGAGGTAGGGAGAAGCAGAGATGGGAAAAGCAATGTGACCAGAGGAGCAGAAAGGTACAGAGACAGGCAAACCTTTGTGCTCCTTCCCATGAAACTCAATGGTCAAGTGCAACAGAGGGAGAAGGTTGTCGTCATCCAGCAGCACCTTGTGAGCTGACTGCTGAAAGGCCACATTCACATCTGCAAAGAAAGAGCACATGGGCTGATGGAAGGCTGACAGTGGGACACAAGGGTCTGCTATTGCTTCTGCCTGGTCAGCATTAATTTTTTCCCCTTGCTGATAGAAGTGCTGTGGACAGCCATCCTGCCCTGGACAGTGCAGCTAGCTCTAGGGATTTGGCGCTGTGGCCTGGTTCTAGGGCAGGTGGCTCACGTGGAATGTCACACTTAGTCTTGCTACTCAGTTCAGGCCAGTCTAGAGGCTCTATTTAGATACTTTTAAGACAGTGACGCCCTTCTTGTGAAATTAGCAGGCACATGGTGGGCTGGAGCCAATCCTCCCACTCACAATGGGCCTGTCTGCGAAGAAAGGCAGTGGTGAGGATGGAAAGAGGCACTAAAGGCATCATGCAAGCATAGAACTAACACCTCAGGGCTTTCCAGTTAGAGTCAGTATGTTCTTTCAGTTCTTGCTCTCAATTTGTTTATGTGTGTGTGAACTGAATTTTCTCTTTCTTTTCCTTCTCTCCCCCTTTTTCGTCTCTCCCACCTTCTGTCTGTCTCTCCACTTGTGCCCCGTGCCCTCCTCCACTCCCCCATGTCTCTGTCCCTGTCTGTGCTGAGAATCCAACCCAGGGTTATCACATATGCTGGGCAAACGTTTTATCATTAAGTACATTCCTGAATTGGGTTTTCTCATATCTCCCACCAAAAAAATGTAAGTACAGTGGACATACATTGTTTTATTGAGTTCGGGGAAAAATCTTGTATTTTTTTCTTCTATTTGATTTTTTCTTTTTGGCTCTGATCCTTACCAGCTCTCTTCATAGAGTCTGAATGGGAACAGCCATCAACTGTAGGGGTGGACACTGCTGAACTAAGCCTGTCCTAGTGTCTGACCTCTTTACTGATACAAAGCAAGCATGTGACCTGGACTGGGCCAATCAAAACCCTTCCCTGGAATTCTTGTTACCAGAGAGAGCAGGTATAGTTCCTTTGCTAGACGCTGGGGGGAGGCAGTTCTAATAGTCCTAGGTCAGTACAGCCAACATAGACACAGGGAGAGAGAATCCTCATAGTATCGAAGCCCTTTGTTTCAGTTGTTTGAGGCCCAGTTAGATTCCTGTCCCACTTGAGTTTCAGATAAAACAGCAAATTCCCCATTTTAACTAGGCTAGCTCTGGGTAGGTTTCCATGTCCATAACAGAGAATTCTATGCAATACTGTTAAGTCACACTACGTCCCAATAGCCCTATAAGACAGATGGGCTACATCTGATGAGATGGAACTCCTGGTTTGAGGCCTGTACCAATTCATCCACAAAGAACCACCAGGCCAGGCACTGCTACTAATGGCTATGGTGTGAAGCTGACCTGCATGTCTTCTACCTCTGGAAGTGCTGCTCTGTGACTCACCAGGCCACTCTGATACAGAATTGTCCTAAGAGCAATAGCTGCAGCCAAAAGGCACCCTGGGACTTCAGTAAGCTAGATATTCTTGGGGCTGTGGGGCAATTACCATGCTCGGTCACTGCAGTAGGCGGCGTTTTTAACATGTGCTGAGCAGTGTCAATGAAGGCCTGAAACAGTTCTCCTCGTCCCAGAAGGTAAAAGTCTTTAATGATCTGAGAAAAGAATTTCAGTTTGCAAAACGATAAAGCAGGGCCAGAGGTCTTTGCTATCTCAAGAGAATGAGACATGTAACTCCCAATCTTAGTGGTCTGAAGGACACAGGCATTTAGCATTTCAAAAAGACACACATAGCAAAATAACTGGTTTGCATCTGACAACATGTAATAAATGGCAACATAATGATATTACACAGGAGAGTAACCTCCTGTATTATAGAAAGTTTGTGGCACAAAGTATTGTCTGCTCACTTGAGTGAGGCCTAATGAGTCCCTGTGAAGTCTAGGTATAGACAACCAGTGCTCTCAGGAAAGGTTAGAGAGTGTAAGTCCGTGTCTCCTAGCACCAGTGTTAGAATTAATTAAAAGAGGGCCAGGGGTATAGCTCAGTGGCACAGTGCCTGCCTGGCAAGTGCAAGGTCCCGAGTTCGATTCCTCGTAAAAGAAAAAAAAAAATAAAGAAGTTATTACCTTTAGCTGACCCAGTAAATCTGACTCTTCTACCATCAGCTTCCAGAGATGCTATGAAAACAACCAACAGAAGTTCATTACAGCAGTGCCTGCCTGTCAAGTGTGAACTCCTGAGTTCAATTCCTGGTAACCCCCCCAAAAAAGAATTTCATTATAATGAATAAAAGAAAGTTTCTGTACAAATCCAGCAGTGTGCTGAAGACACTATACCCACGTGATTGATTTACTCTTAGTAACGAATGGACAGCTTAACAGTAAACAAAACCATATGAGATATAAATATTCTGAAATTAGTGGTAATAGCTGCATACCATTGTGGATATAATAAAAGGTATTGACTTGTATGCTATTTGAAGATGGCTAAAATACTGGCTACTATGTTCTGTGAGTTTTATTGCAATAAAGATAAAATTTAGTTTAAAAGTATGAATGTGTATGAATATGAACTTGGGGGGCGGGAGGCACATGCCTATAATCCCAGCACTTGGGAGGCTGAGGTAGGAGTATTGCCACAAGTTCTAGGCCAGCCTGTGCAATATAAATAGTTCAGGAGAAGCCTGTCTTAAAAAACCAAAGGGGGCAAAAAGCATGAGTATGATTTACTATATTAAAGTTTAAGAAGAAAAACTGTATGATTACCTGAATAGATAAAGAAAAAGCATTTGATAAGACTACATGTTCCTGACTTTATTTTATTTATCTTTTTGAGACAGGGTCTCACAGTGTAGTTCAGGTTATCCTTGTATTTAGCCCAGGCTGGCCTTGAACTTCCAGTGATCCTTTCCCCTCAGCCTCCTGAGTACCGGGGTTACAAGCAGGTGCCACCACATCTGTCCCCAAACAGTGATGACTACCTGGTATCATCACTGTCTTCACAGAAAGTCCAAAAGAACAAGTAAGAGAATTCAGCAAGGCTAATGACTCAAATGTAAAACTTAAGTGCACAGCAGGCATGGAAGATGAAGTCCTGGCTCTGGGATTTGCCCAGTGAAGGCATCAGTGACATTCAAGATGCAGAGATTTCCCGCCCTTCAGTGACCTCTCCCCACAAAACTGTCATAAAGTAGGAAGTGGTCTCTGACCTTCCAACAGCACACAGCACACATTTCTAGACGAAATACCTGACGTCCTCGGGAACATAAGTTCCTTGGCCAAAATTACTGGACCTCTGAAGAGTAAAATGTACACCAGGCCCAGCAACCGTGCTGCACCGACCTGACTAGGTACCTTCTAGATCTCCCCTGCATGAGGTACCTCTCACCCTAGATGCAGACTGTTTTGCCTATCAGCATTGCAGGAACTCTGTGTTCTCCCTCTGTGAGCGCGGTCCTGTCCAGTAACTGATGGATCCAGGGGCACAACAGTCTCACCCAAGGCCCACCTGGAGTGTCCCAGAAGGGTCCTCAGAACATCAGAGCTCTGCACAGGACTGGTCAAGGCATCTGCTGCAACTGCCCCCAAAATATAAAGGAAGAAAAAAAGTCTCCCAAACATTTTTTATCACGCCAGTATTACCCAGATTGCAAAATCCAAAGAACAACACACACACACACACACACACACACACACACACACACACACACACAACTACAGACCACTATTCTTGATGAACATAGAGGCAAAAATCTTCGAAATAGTGGCAACCAAGCCAATAACACATGAAAAAGATTAATTAACACAATCAAGTGGTATTAATTTCATTCTAGGGATGCAAAGATGGTTCAATATATGCTAATCAAAGTGGTTTAAATCAAAGCAAATCAATAAAAGCACATCTTTACAATAAAGGTCAAAAACATCTGTTCATCTCAGATGCAAAAAAGATATTTGATAAAGTTCAACATCACTTCATCATAAAAATTAGAAGCTGGGCACAGTAGTGCATGCCTGTAATTCCAGCAATTCAGGAAGAGGACTACAAATTAAAGGCCAGCCTGGGTAACACAGTAAGATCCCACCTCAAAAAGCAAACAAATCAACAACAACAACAACAAAAACATGAACAAATTAAGTAGAGAAAGATACCTCACATAAAAAGGTCATGTTTATAGTAAGCCAACAGTTGCCATTCTATTCAATAGGGAAAAACTAAAAGCTTTCTAAGAACCACAAGAATGTCCCATCAATCTTTTATTCAACATAAAAACTCTAGCCAGAGCAACCACGTAAGAAAAAGAAAAAATGGGCATGCAAATTGAGTTTCTGCACACTAAAGGAAACTATCAACCTAGTAAAGAAAAATCTGTAGAATGGGATAAAATATTTTCAAATCATACACCTTACATGGGGTTAGCAGTCCAAAGCCTTAAAAGCAAACCCAAAAAACAAATAAAAAAAAATGAGGACTAAACCTACATTGACATCTTTCAAAAGAAGACATATAAATGGGAAAAGGCACACGAAAAATGCTCAACATTACTAATTATCAGAAATAGGCACATTAAAACCATAACAAGGATCATCTCACCCAGTAAGAATGGTTATTAATAAAAGAGAGAGGGTAACAAGGACGTGGACAAAGGTGATCCTTGCCACTCTTGGGAATGTAAATTTGCACAGTCACTCGGACAGAGTAGAAGACAGTATGGAAGTTCCCCCCAAATTAACCATATTAATGCCATATGAGCCAGCAACCCCTCTCCTGGGTATACACCCAAAGGAAATAAAATCAGTCTGCCACAGAGGTTTCTGCACTCCCATGTTCACTGCTGCACTAGTCACCAGAACCAAGAAATGGAAACCTCCTAAGTCATTAGTTGATGATGGATAAAAAATGTGGCATAGCATGACGGGATACTACCGAGGCATTCAAAAGAATGAAATCCTGTCGTTTACAGCAATGTGAATGAAACTGGGCACTGTTATGTCAGGTACAATGAGCTGGGCACAGACAAGTACTACATGATCTTGCCCACATGTGGAATGTGAAAAGGCTGATTTCCTGTAACTCGAGAGTACAGCGGTTGTCACCAGAGGCAGGAGAGTGGGGGCTGGATGGGGAGGGGCGGGGACAGCTTGAGCAGTAAGTTACCTTTAGGAGCAAGGAGATATGGTGTGCTATTGCACCGAGACTAGAGGAAATAACAATATACTGTGCATTCCACAAAGTTAGAAGAAAGGATCCAAAAAAATCTGTCATAAAGAACCAGATAAATATGTTTGACCTAAATTATATATTATGCAATATATACATGTACTGAAACATTTTATAGTACCCCATTAAATGTATAATTTTTTTATAGATGGTGGTTTGTTTTATAAAGTATTTTTTTTCTTTGCAGTACTGGAGATTGAACCCAGGGCTTTGCACACACTAGGCAAGTGCTCTACCCCTGCAATATGCTCATTGGGCTTTTCATTTTTTTAAGACAAGGTCTAGCTAAGTTGCCCAGGCTGGCCCTGAATTTATGATCTTGCTGCCTCAGCCTCCTGAGTTGCTATGAATATAGGTGTGCATTACTGTGTCCAGTGACTTTCTTTTTATGTATCAGATACTTTTTTTTTCCAAGACTGGAGATGTAGCTCATCAGTAGAGCATTTGCCTACTATGCACAAGGCCCTAGGTTTGATCCCCAGCACTACAAAAAATAAGATAAAAATTCTATAAATTTGAAATTAAACAAGAAACAAAGAGGCTAAATAAAAGACTAAGAGAAAACTTAGATAAAATGTGTAATAAAATGTAAATAACCACAGACAAGGAGAGATTTTTAAACAAAGGTAAGTCTAGAAGAAATGGAAAAGTTCACAGAAAATGCCAAAATTGTTTTAAAAGAGAAATGTTTTATGACAATAGGTTTTGAATAGACAAACTGAAATTTTCCCTTTAAAAAAAAAATAGCTCAGATTTCTTTTCAGAGAAGTTCAAAGAACCTTTAAGTAATATTTACTACCTTATACAAGTTATTCTTAAAAACAGAAAAGAATAAAAGCTACATAGCCACTTTGTAAAGTTTATACACCCTTACTCCAACACTACCTAAGAATAAGATGGGAAGAGAACAGTCTTATTTCACTAATGAATATGATGCAAAAATTCTAAATATTATATTTGCTAAACAAATCCAGTACTGTATTAAAATATAAAATAATCATGATTTAGTAGAGCTTTTCTTAAGAAGATTCAACATCTGAAAAATCTAACCAGAAATTTAAATATGAATAGGTAAAACTAATAGAAAAAAGGACTCAACATAAGAAATTGCACCTTCATTGGTACCAAAGGGGCAGATGGTAAGTCAAGATCATTTATGGTTAAATCTTTTTTTTTGGTCTTTTTTAGATAGGGCAGGGTCTTACTATGCAATTCAGGCTACCCTTGAACCCATTTTGTAGTCTGGGTTGGCCTCAAACTTGCAGCAATCCTCCCGTCTCAGCCTCCCAAATGCTGAGATTACAGGTGTGCACCACCATATCTGGCTATGGTTGAATCTTTAAAACTGTATTTTAATAATGAGCCAGGCATAGTGGTGCACCTTTATAATTTAAGCACAAATGTGGTTTCCTTTTCTGGTCACCATCTCAAAAAAATCCTCCATGTCAGACAGCTGTTATGTAGACACAGAAAAACAGACCTTAGAATGACCATGAAATATCACACCTGGTTTCCTATGGGTAAGTAAATAACCAAATGATCTAAAATCTGTATTTCTGTTCTTTAAAAATTTCAAGACACTACCTCACCTCACCTATACCCTGAAGCAGGCTCCTGTCTAAAAGGCATGTTATCTTCAAGTCCTTCCATCATTTTTTATCAACTCTATTTCTGTTCTTTTACCATTTTTGTTACAATTGTTTAGAGAACATAATTAATGGAAGAAAGTAAATTTTTTATTTCATTGTATGAGATATCAAAATTGGTTTTGCTTTTTGTGAAATTCTGAAATGAATACATGGGCAGGAATTATATTTCCAGTTTTGTAAAAGCAATAGACAAAAGAACTGAAGCTCAGACTCTGAAATTTCTTAGAATTGCAGCTAATAGACTTTTGAGGGATATTACTGTAACATCTTATAGCAATGAAAGAAAGTGTTCTCAAAAAGAAAAGTTGAGAGTGTTCTGCAAATATGTGTCATGTGCATCCCTTTGGGATATCACTTTTCCTCCTTTTTAATTTCTCAAAAGTAAGTGTTGGCCTTTGAGTTGGTGGAAGAGGGTCTAGACTACTTCCCTAAACAGATGGGATGCGTGTTTAAATAAACCGATGAACAGGAGGCACAGTAATACCTTCCATTTGTGGGCTCTGTAAAAGATTACGCATGTAAAGCCTGTCTATTACTATAACGCTCAATGTAAACCTTGGGGATATTTAAGTTTATCAGGTTAAGGTGATAAGTAATTTTAAGTTTACTAAGTTGGTTTTTGTTGTTTTAGTACTGGGGCTTGTCTGTGCTGAGCACATCCTCAGCCATTCTTAGAATTTTGAGACAGGGTCTTGCTAAGTTGCCCTGAGGCAGGAGGATCTCTGAGTTCAAGGCCAGCCTGAATTACACAAGTGAAGACCCTATCTCAAAAAACCAAAAGAACCCCAAACAGTGTGGACTAAGTGAGTTCAAGGCCAGGCCTGAACTACATAGTGAAACCCTGTCCCCAAATACAAACAAACAAAGAAAACAACAAACCTCAGCCACAGTGCTTCGAATACCATCCACCACCTGTTCAAAATCCACCAAGCTGAAGAGAGGCTGCTGTTTTAGACGATGCAGCTCCGCAGCAAAAGTGTCCTCCTGGTTCTTCAAAATGGACCCTGTAAGAAGAAAGCTCCGTCACAGGAAGACAAGACAGCCAGGAGAGGCAGTAGTTTCTGCTTGCTCTGGGCCATGCAGGGTTAGGTGAGAAGAGCCTCTGCACTTCTGACTCATGGCCAAGGAGAGCCCTACCTTTTCTCGTCAGGGTCACATTCTGGTTTTCAAACATCTGCACAGACTCTCCAACGAAGAGGATTTTTTCAGCAACCCTCACTGGAATGTAAGATGGCAAAATATCCACCCGTAGGGAAAACTGCTTGAGAGAGGGTGCCAGCATGTTCTCTTCCTCAATCAGGCGCTAGGAAGGAAATGCCTCTCTTCAGAGACCAAGCATGGATTAAGGAAAGGAAAACGGTGAGGTGCCTGGTTACTCCCCTAAGCCATGATTTCTGTTTTTTAGAAGTAGGGACTATAAATCTGAAAGTGCACAATTCTTGATCAGCAGTGTTGGGGAGATGCATTTCTTTCTCAGGCAGCAGAGTGGCAGGATGAGTTGGGAGTTGAGTCTTCACCCTGCGTTCACTGTGTGAAACGTGGACCGTCAGCCAGTTTCTCTACCCACACAGTGTAAGAACAGTTGTTTCTCCCTGTCTATGTCTGTTTGCTCTGCTGCTATTCCTCAGGCCTCTCCTAGACCTCTCTTCTCCTCTTGTTCTACAGTGCAGAACATTCTTCCGGGACAATCAGTTTTGTGGTGTCAATAAACAGAACAGTCTTAATGTTTTAGGTCACAGGTCTCTCTGCAAATTATAAAAGCTGTGCACCAGCCAGACAAATGCACAGGAATTATAACATTTTGAGATCCTCTTGAAGCTACCAATGCCCCGCAGGTTAAAAACCTCTCAGCTATATACTAGTGATGCCATGTTTAGTTTTGTCTATTTATTTATTGCTTTTTGAGGCGAGATCTTGCTATGCAATTCAGACTGACCTTGAACTCACTATGTAGCCCAGGCGGGCCTGGGACTCCTAGCTATCCTCTTGCCTCAGAATCCCAAGTACTGGAGTTATAGGTGTGCACAGCCATGCTCAGCTTCATGTTTGGGTTTAGATAAAGCTACACTGTTCTCATGAGCCCCAGGCTCAGCTCACTAGACATTTCCTCAAATTCCTTACTTTTTCTGGGGTGGGGGACAGGGTAAGTTCTCTCTATGTAGTTCAGGCTGGCCCTGAACTCACTACATAGTCTGTCTAGCTAGCCTTGAACTCACTGCAATCCTCTTGCTTCAGCCTCCCAGTGTTGGGGTTATAGGCATGTGCCACCACACCTTGCATTTACTCATATTTGTAACGCCTCAAATTAGATCCATCTTTCTCCCCCAAACCAGCAGTGCACGTTTCCTATTAGCACCACATAACTGCTGAAGACAGACACTTGGGCATTATCCTTGATTCTTTCCTCTTTAACCACAGCCAGCCACTCACCAAGGCCTACTGATTCCACCTCCTAAACACCTCTCAAGCCCTCTCCACTCTTCTCCATATTTACCAGCTTTAGTTGAGGGCACTATTATTTTCTACCTAAGTATCCCCATCACTCTTCTAACTGGTCTACCTGTCGTCTAATCTTGGTTGTTTAAAAAACATGATTCTTACACAGCATCCAGAGTGATCATAAAGTCTGACTGTTACTATTTTGCTAAAAGTCTTCAGTGACTCCCAGTTCTTTGAGTTTCAAGCCCACATTTCTTCCTGCTCTCATAAGGGGCTTCGTGCTCTTGCCTCTGCTCAACTCCACAGCTTCATCAACTGCCACTTGCCCTCTCCTCTCTACCATCTCTCACACATCACCTAACCATTTCTATTGAATTACTAGCGGTTCCCGAAGGAGTGACAGCCTCTGTAACTTCACGTACATCATTCCCTCTGCCTGGCCATGTCTTGACCTGTCCTCCTAAACACTGCAATCTAGACACATACTCCACTGAAGAGCCTTGTCTGGACACTCCACTTTCCAAGGAATACCTACGCTTACTGTTTTTCAGAACATGTAGTACACTATAATACAAGGGTCTGTTGTAATTGTAAATGAAACTATAAGCTCCTTAAGGACAGGAACATTTTTAAATGCCTATGTATTGTGACGTCTAGAACCATGCCCAGTACATACTAGGTCTTCAAATAAAACAACAAGGTAAATGGACAGATGGCTGGATGGATGGATGAATGAATATGGATAATACACAACTCTCAGGAGTCTAATCAAAACTCCAAAGTCATTTTAAAAGCTATAGGGTAGGGGCTGGGGATATAGCTCAGTGGAATAAGCGCCTGCCTAGCAAGCGCAGGGTCCTGAGTTCGATCCCCAGTACCGCCAAAAAAAAAAAAAAAAAAAAAAAGCTATAGGGTAGCTATAGTTTGTAGAGACAAGACTTATTACTGACCTCTTAAATGCATATAATGGAAAAAGAATATTCCAAAAGGATGGAACCCAGGGCATGCTGGGTAAATGCAAGTATTCTGCCACTAAGCCTCACTCCCAGCCCCTAACAACCATATTTTCTCACTTAGTCTCACACTAGTACAAAGAAAGCCTAATATTTACATGTAAAGAATCTAAGGACTGGCACTTGGGAGGGTGAGGTAGGAGGATCACTGAGTTCAGGGTTAATTTGGGCTACAGAGTGAGTTCAGGACCAGCCCAAACTACATAGCAAGACCCTGTCTCAAAAAATAAAAAGCAAGCAAGCAAAAAAACAAAACAGAGTCTAGGGAATGTGCCAGACTATGATGAACACAGGAAGGATCAGCAAAAGATGATTTAGTTATAAGCACTGCTGATTCCTGGTGGAGAATTCTGGGCTGCTTGCTGGGCTCTCACCAAATCCTGGAGCTCTCGCAGTTGCTTTCCTGTCAGTCCCCCAATGCCCAGGTCCTCCTCATCCTCTTCGGGCTGGGCACTGGTACTGCCAGAAGATGGACCCTGTTTGATAAAGAACTCTTCATACTGGTCCAAGAGAAGTCCATGAAGCATCCAGGCTGAGAGCTGCTTATACATGACCCCATGACACACTGCCAGGACTCTGAGGAGAAGGTGAAGCAAGAACTTTAGAACTTCACTTGGAGAATACTGAACCCTGCCAACACTACATATTTTATTAAGGGACTTGTCTTCCAGTGGGTCTATAGTTTATCTAGTGAATATATCTTTATTTAGCTTTTCTTCTATTATTTGGTAATTTTCTAATTTCCTGATATAGCACACAACATTGCAGCAAACATATTTGTACGTAGTTATTTCCTTCTTTTAAATAATTTTGTTAGGAAAAAATTCTGGAGTGGCATTATAGGATTATTAAATATAAGTACTTTAAGAATGATATGAAAACACTGAAACTCCCAGTACATGTGTATGAACATAGTAAGCAGGATCTGGTACATGTAATAGGAATCCTGCAAGAATACTGAGCTCCAGAAGTTGAAAAGGACTGCCTGGAGGTGACTCGACAGCTAAGCCTGGCTTTGATACTTCACTTTCCAACCCTTCCAACCCTTTTCTGCAATGCCTCAGCCACCATAAGGATTACATGGGTTTCTCCGCTCATGGGGCTTTTCTAGCCTGGTCATAATTCTCCCCAGGGGAAACTGGAAGTGACCTGAAAATATGACATATGACAAGTCAAGTCACTTGAACTCTTCCCTCACCCCAACCCTGGAATTAGCCATGGCATACTTTTCTAGGGCACTTCGAACAGGGGGCAGACCCCCACAGCTGTGTTTGTAGACTGTCTCCAGGATCTGACATCCATGAATCTGTGGAAAATACAGCCTTGTTAAATTGGGTGGTTTTTAACAGCTCACTGACTAAAACACATATTCTGTATTCCAAGAGGGGACAGACAATCCAGTAGAGAATGGAGATAAACTGTCTTACAAGATTTCCACATTGTGGTTCTCAAAGACAGACCCCTCCTGCCACTGTCCTTAGTGTCACCTCTGGACTCAGGAGAGTACAGACTTAGGCAGGGTCAGCAGTCTGTCTGCACCAATCCTCTCAGAGTGTAACACACAGCAAAGTATGTGAGAACCAGTACACCAAGCAAATCAGAAGCATTTACAGTTAGGATTCCAAAGCCAAGGAAAGCTCACTTTCTCTGGTTCAGGCCCAATTCAGACCACTAAAGATACATACTCCCTCCCAAATCCACCGCCTCTATGTCCTTCATGCATTTTTTAAAGGTATCATTTATATAACATAAAGCCTATTTTAATTATTTAAGTTTTTAGGGGCCAGGGATATAACTCAATGGCACAAGCACCTGCCTGGCAAGCACAAGGTCCTGAATTCAATTTCTGGTACCAAAAGAGAAAAAGAAAAAAATTAAAATTATTTAAGTTTTTAATTTGCAGCACTGTGTAGCGATCACCATAATCCAGTTTCATCACATCCCGTCACTCCTAAGAGAATCCTCTCTGTGCCCATTTGCAGTCAAACTCATTCTGGCACTCAGCCCGCGCTCCTGACCACCTCATATTTCAGCCTCATCCTGTAGGAAGAAAGATTCACCCACATGCAGTCTCACCCTTCATCTTCCTCTCTCCTTCCCATTGCCCATGGAAACTAAGATGTGCAGCTGGGCCGGGAACCCTATGCTCTCACCACTGACTCCACTCACCTAGCAGGTCTCTTTGTACTTCAGGGATAGTGTAATATGTGGTCTAGTGCAGTTAGACAGACATGGCTTTATATGCCATCTCTGTCATTTACTCCATCTGTGTGACCCTGTCACAGTCAAGTGCTTGGTACACCCCAAGAGGACAATAAAACTGCATGTGTCACTTGGTAAGCGCAATCTATTTTGAAGGACCACAGATAGCTCCTTCCTGGTTTTGTGAGTACAACATGAATGTAGCAAAGTATTTTAAGTTTCCTTGTCACAGGGAAAATTTAGCAATGTGACAAACTAACTGATTAAATAATTGTATTCATTAGGGTGCACATTCTTAATAAGCTAAGGCACAAATACAAGAATTTAAAAACATGGAGACTAGAGCTAAACATGTTTAACCCATTTGTCCACTTGGTCTAATTATGGGCTGATTGAGGAGAGCAGATTCCTCCTTTAATATTGAATGTCAAAGCATTTATTCTTCACAGTCATTAACTATCCCCAGAATAGACATTCTACTCACATTGGGGACTCTAAATTTTCAATGCATATGATGAAAGCTTATGATAAGAATGAAGTATCTGGGTTTTACGTAGTGATTTCTTAATTCTCAGAAAACACCAGTACCTTAACCATAAACCTACCACCTTATTTCTAAGGGTTATCTTACTGCTTCTCAAGACCCACACCTTAAAGTTCTAAGTCCTTACTGCAAATTGCTCTCACCTGCAAACTTCCATGGCTTTTTTTTTTTTTTTAACCTCAGCAACATTTCCTCTGCCTTCTAAAAGTAAAGAATAATAGCTTATTTTTGTGCTCTTGGCACTTAGCATGATATAAAAATTTAGATATTTTTGAATGAGTCAACAATAAAAACTAAAAACTAGGATCTTCCAAAAGGAATGCAGGGCAACATTAATGATTAATACTTCTTTTTTACCAGAGCAAAAAGAAAAAGCAAAGTTCTCACCTTTTGACTTTTAATTTGCTCTACTACAACCATCACAGAGGGAAAAAGGAGCTGGAACTGCAAAGTAAAGAATTAAGGGTATTTAATCAAATGTAGCGGAAAAAATAAATTCAGGAAATGCTTTTGTTTCTATGAACCCGAAGATAAATGGCAATACTCCAAACAGTCAAGATCTAGTATCCCACGGTATTTTGTTGAGGGGGTTAGCTACAAATAGGAAGAAGGTGGCAAACAGAAGCTGTTCCCATTTCTGAGGCTGCCATCATTATCAATATTGATGTCACCAAGACAGCACTAATATGAGACATAAGTATTTAATTGGAAACTCTAAATAGTTCTGATCTAGTAAAGTATGCAATAGGCATACAATGTAAAATATTGGGATCTGATGTCGTGAGTTCTCAGAAACAGTGTCATAAGTTATTCTAACAATATCAATGAATTCCAGGGCGTTTTGTTATTTGGGTAGCATACCTGATCTAAGGAGTAATTGACATGTGATATGGAGAGATGGGGGTCAGCCAGGAACTGCAATTAAAAATAAAATCTCATTAGGGCTCCACTCAAAATACCTTGAACCAATCTGAGCTATGAAAGCTAGAAAAGAATCTGAGGATACACTTGGCATTAGTTCTAGGCTATATAAACTGACAGCTTACATGCCATTATTTTAGGCAATTAAGAAAACCAAAGCCAGAGTTCTTATAAACTTAGAGACCTATGCCACTATGTACAAACAATTTTGATTCTGGCTTGGGCAATCACAGACAGAACACTGTACCCACTCCAGTCACACAGGACATAGCTAAGTCTTACCTACTTGACCTTATCGAAGGGCATCTCAAATTCAATAATGCACTCTAATCCGTCCCAGGGGTACTGCTTCCCACATCTTTCTTACCTCTTGTTCCAAATCAAGCAGTGCTTGGCGATAAGGCTGTAAAACTGAATCGAGCCCTGTGCAGAAGGCTCTCAGGTAGATTCCATGTAACCCACCTTGGCCCTGCTGAGATGGGTGGTGATCCTGAAATCAAACAGAAAGAAGTCAGCTTCTTAGCTCAGGCCTTAAACCTGAGCTGACATTATCCTTGGAAGTATAAGGAGGAAGATATTATCCTTTATCAGTGGTATGCTTTTGCTTAAATGATTCCACGTCAAAGTAGAGCTTGGTAAAAGGAAAACTCAAATAATCATAGATTTTTACCTCTGATATTTAATTTAATTTAATTTAGTGCACTGCGGATTGATCTCAGGACCTTCACACTGAGCTACACCCCCAGGCCTTTTTTATTTTTTGAGACGAGTATTATCACTAAGTTGCCCACGCCATGCTTGAATTTGTGATCCTCTTGTCTCAGATTCCCAGAGCGCTGAGACTACTACAAGCATGTGCCAGTAGTAGGCCCAGAGCCTTGATCTTCTACAATGTGTTATTTCAACCTTCCAAGCAGCCCCCAGTGTTACAACCAGACAGTACTCTACGTCAGAGAAGATTTTTCTACAACTTAATTCTGACCTTACTGTTTTCCAGCTTCAAGCCCTTTGGTGGCTTTCTACTACCAAAAATAATATCCAAATTCCTCCGGCATTATCCAAAATTAACCATTTATCCAAAGTTATCTTTCTGTTTCTCGCTGTACCTCCTCATTTTCAGACCCCCCAAGTTCACCAAATGTGCCTTGCTCCTATTTCTCGACCCTCTGAAAACTGGTCTTGCGCTCTGAGGCTTATGACTGTGCTCCTCACCTTTCTGACGAACACCCACTGTTCCTGCAGGACCCAGTGAAAACATTTCCCCACAAAGTCCTTTCTTTCTCACTGGGGGATTAATAGCTTCTCCTTGCTGCTTTAATAACGTTTCTACTTAATGCTTGAATTGTACTTTTGTTTAGATGTCACCCTTACTAGAGTACAAGGTTTACAAAGGTAAGGATCATAGTTGACTGATCTTTTTATGTCAGCTCTTAGCACAATCCTTTGAACCAGGTAAATATTTTACTGAATAAAAAAATTTACTCAATCCTTCCTAACCTCCCATTTCCTGCCTGACTTAGCACAAAGAATATGAATCTGGTGGCCAATGTTGGGGCTGTGAGACTCTCATCAGGGATCACATACAAATATAGCTTATCTTTTAGAAAACCAGCAATTTTTTTTTGTTTTTGTTTATTTTTTGGTAGGAGCTTCTTATATAAGCTTGTATGGGCAAATGTGGTTAACGGCTGACAAAAGGCTATGAATAGGTTTTCTGGCTATGTACTGTTCATGATCAAGCCCTGGGAATAGCTGGTTGAACAGCAGAATTCAGCAACAAATGTGGTAGGAGGCTCAGGCTCAGGGGTTAGAAAGCAAGGTACAGTTAGAGGACACTGCAAGGGGATACTGGTAGTTCTTGAAGATAAACACAACCACACTAAGACCAGCATGGACAGAGGTGAAACAGACAGACCAGACTGGCTTACAACCAGCCAGTTTGTTCTGATGGGTCATTTCAGAAAACTAAACAATTTCATTCATTACAAAATAAAAAGAAAATAAGTATTTTTTTACTTTTCAAAAAAAAAGAGGTACTACAAGTATCTATAATTTGGGAAGGTAGGAATTCACATATCAAATGACATAAAATCATATAGTCATCAAATACAGGACAGGCTTTTTTTCTCTCTCTTGCATATAAAACAGAGACCTTGCTTTGACTTGAATATTTCCACTGACAAGAAATTCTTAATTTATTTCATACAGCTCCCCAGCAAATTCACTGTAAGCATGACAGAAGCTCCTGCCTCCTAAGGGTACACAACCTAGAGCAGGGTCCCACCTGTTGCTGCACATGGCTTGTGTACTGCTCAATGAACTCGGTGAAGCGGATATAGTCTGTGCCAAGCCGGCAGAGTCTATTGAGGACGCTGGTCTCACTAGGGTGGAGAAATGGGAAATCCTGGGACACCTGTAAGAAAAGGGACAATGACAAAAAAACAGATGGCTGTTAAGTCACTATCATTCTTGGGATACTTCAAATGCTTCACACCTTTTCCTTTCTTACTATTTTTCTTTTCCTTTCCTTAAGATGCCTACTTAAGGTTGGTGAATTCTGGTAGCAAAAGTATTTCCAAACATCTCAACCTAATTGCTTGCTTATTAAAGTAGGTACCATACCATATGGTAAAGAATTCAAATAATACAAAATGGTGTGTACTAAAAATAAGTTGGCATCCCCAGGGGCAGCCAGTGTTATCTGTTACTCATGCAGTCTTCTGGGGACAGCCTACTAGGAGGTACAGATTTCCACTTGTCTGCAGCAAAGTCTCATCAGCAATACTGCTTAAAGGGGGATCTGCAGACCCCAAGGGTTTCTCACATATACTGTCATGATTTATAAATCCTCTATGAAACAGAAAATTTTGTTCTCACTCAAAGAAAAAACTAAGATTAACGTAAACAATTAAATATTTAAAAACACCTTATCATTGACTATATAAATTTATTTCTATTTTCATTTTGTTAAGGTTTAGATCTAAAATGTCCTCTAAAATGCTCATGTGCTCAGAGAAGGGCCTTTGGAAAGGTGACTGAATCTTGAGGGATGAGATCATAATCTGAAGGCATTATTGGAAAATGACAGAAAAAGGAGGTGGGGCCTCATTGAAGGGAGCAGATCACGGAGGCAGGATCCCGGGGACTTTATCTGGTTCCTGGACCTCTTTCTGGCTTGCTCTCTGCTTCCTGGCTGCCACAAGGTGAGCAACTCTCCTCTGCCACACCCTTCTGCCGTAACTGTTCTGCGTCACCACAGGCCTAAAGCAAGGGAGCCAGCGAACCACAGACTGAACCTTCTGAAACTGTGAGCTGAAATAAACCTTTTCTCCTTTTCGCTGGTCTTTGTCATAGTAATGAAAAGGTAGCACACACCTGCATTTTTAGTATAAAGGTCAAAGGATAGCTTAACATGATATAAAAAAGGTTCATAGCAGTTCAAGTTGGAAAAAGTACTGGAAAATATATTCTTTCAAACAACTTCTTAAACATGTTGTGGTAAAATACACAGACATTTTAGCCATTTTTAAATGTAAAGTTCGGTGGCATTAAAATATATTCACACTGTTGTGCAACTATTATCACTATCCATTGTAAGGGGCAGCGACTTTTAGCACATCATTTTGAGATAGACAAGCCTCAAAATGTGTCTTGAGAAACACCCTAGAGGAGTTGTAAAGAGTTAACTTTGCAGCCCTGACTTTGGCCTCGAATTCTTCTCCTTGCCTGAGTTGTTAAAGTATACATCATTGTGGCCAGAGCCTGACCTGGTCACATGGTGCAAGGTAAACAACTGTGCTGAGGCCTAAACATTCCAATCTATTACCATGGAAACCCAAAAATGTATATAAGGTGAGAACAAAGGCAGTTAAGGGCCACATTCTCTGATCAGGAATGGGGGGCAATGGCCGGTCCAATTGGTTCTAAATTCAAATTAATTAAAACCCCATTTGTTCTGAATGAGTTCCTTGATCTCCTGCGGAGTTAGACCCAATTTTTGATTTTTGCCATAACACCATCTTGATGAGAACTTTATTATTTACCCCAACTGAAACTCTGTACACATTGAATGTTAACTTCCCATACTCCTCTCTCCTGCCCCTGGAAACTACTGTTCTGCTCTGGTTTCTATAAATTTGACTGCCTTACTGACCTCAGAGAAGTGGAATTATATACCGCACTTTGTTTACTCACTCACTCCTCAAGGAACACTTCAATTGCTTCTACCTTCGGGCTGTTGTGAATACAAGTTCTATGAACATGTGTGTAAAGTGTATGCTGAGTTCTTACTTTTACTTCTTTTGGCTACATTCCCAGAAGTGGATTGCTGAATCATAATGGCATTTCTATGTTTAATTTTTTAAAGAACTGCTGTATCACTCTTCACAGTGGCTGCAACCTTTCATACTCCCACCAGCAATGAAGAAGCACGTTTGTTTCTCTACAACCTCACCAATGCTTGCTACTTTTTAAAATAGTAGCCACCCAAGGGGATATGAAATTGTGTTTCACAGTAGGTTTTGATTTGGATTTCTCTGGTGCTATTCAGTATTTTTTTATGTGCTTACTGGCCATTAAAACATCTGTGTTTGGAGAATCAATCATCTTTTAATTAACACCAGCTGTATCTTAGACACTATGCTAGCATTCGGATATATAAGCATCAGATAAATTCAATGATGACAATTTAATTTCAGCAAAATATTTTATGTCACATTGGGGTAACTGTGTTTCTCAATTGGGGTAACTTTGCTTCCTCTTGGTTGGCATACTGGGTGGGTGCTACTAGCATCTAGTGGGCAGAGGTCACAGACGCTACCTACCACCCTACAGTGCACAGGACAGGCACCACGATGAGAGACTTATGCAGACCTAACTGCCATCAGTGCCAAAGTCGAGAAATTTTGCATTGTAGTAGTATTAATTCAAATTTATTAATTTAGTAGTTCTGTTTACCTTTAATTTGTAAAATAAGCTCCTTTTATAGTTAAAAGCATCATGCTTGAGTTTATACATAGCTTCATGTGGACATATAATATGTGACTGTACAATAATACGATGAAAATAATTTTCATAAACATTAGTCGTTCACAACAACTTTTCCCTTTAATTAATGTGACAAACACTGCTTGTGGAAAGCATGCAATATTTGCTGTTTTTGTCTTTTCCTCCACAAATACCTGAACACCTATTATGTGGCAGGAACTGTGGCAGGTGCTCAGAGTACCTGTATGAAGATCACACTGTGGTCTTTGCCGCCATGGGCAACCTATTTAGGAAAAAGACCATAAATGAATAACCACAGTAAATAATCACTAATTGTGATAGTAAGAGAAACAAATAAGTTGCTGTGACAGGAATGGAATAAGGGAAAGATAATTTAAAGATATGGTCAGCAAACTTTCTGAGGTAACTTTAAAGCTGAGCCCTTAGGAATGAAGAGGAGGAAAATACCTGCTGGAGGCTTTTTTATAAGGAAAGAATGGAAGAAGGAGGATGATTTACTTTTAGCTCTCTCTTTAGCCTCCCCTGCCCAACTATCTTTCTTATATTGTTATCTCTTTTAACTTGAAACAGTCCAGCACCCACAAATACTTCCTGAACATTTCTTCCTATGCAAACATCACTGTGACAAGTTCTAGGGGGAAAAGTGATATGCCAAGCCAGTCCTCAAAGACTTATATGCCAAAAGTAATAATTCACAAACCTCATCTAAGTTCCCCAAACTCACATTCACATTCAAAAGAAACAAGAGGAATCTGTTTGATATATAGGTTTTATATACTAACAATGTAATTCTCTTCACAGCCTTTATTAGTAGCTCTTCTAGGAACATGTGATCAGACAGACCCAGATTCCTAATTTTTTGTTTTTAAAGTCAGGGTCTCAGACACAACTGGGTTCAAAACTACCATTCTGCGCCTAGGTTAATCTGCAAAATGATATAGATGGTTGTGAAGACATAATGAGATACTGCACGTGTGCACTATCTATCCCATATACATTTACATTCCTGTTTACAGGAAGGCCTGAGAAACTTTGCACCTTGTGCCGAAACCTCCCAGGAAAGGAGTAATGGGGGAAACATTACACGCTCTCGAATTGATTGAACAAAAACTGCTGAGGGCTTTTGGCGCGTTGAGCGCTGTGTATCTGGACAAGCCCCACGCAGGATTCCTCCCTCAGTTGAATACCCAGTTCCCCAGCAACTCCTGCTAAGGCACCTAGACCACAGGCGGAGCATCTGGGGTCTGCCTCCCTTTCTCATCCAGTCCGGGCTGGCTCAGGGGTCCACGCTCCCCTCCGGCTCGGGGGCACTGCCCTCCAGTCACCTGGTCAGGCCCCGCCCCGAAGTTCCTGGGACTCCACCCCGACGCCGGCTCCCCGCTTTCCCCGCTCCGTGCCGATCAGTACCTGCAGGCCACTGCGCTTGTTCCAGGTGAAAATGGACCCCGGATACCCGCTCAAAGCCAGGAGCAGTTCGTGGATCATCCCTCAGCGGACTTGGGAGTCCTTAGACACGACACCGTCTCCTCCAGCACCTCTCCAGCAGACAGCCAGGCCAAACGCTTTTCCTTCTACAAGAACCCGCGCAGGCCAGTCAGTCTTGGCCCGCTGGATACCTCAGCGGGAGGACCGCGAGAAACGGGCGCGCGGGCGCGCGGACGCGCGGAGAGGGAGGGGCCGGCGTCGCGTCCCGGAAGTGCGCGGGCTCGGGGGGGCCCACTCTTTCTCATCCCCGCGCGCGGAGAGGGAGGTGCGAGAGTTGCCATCGCGCATGCGCTGTCGGGGTCCCGCGGCGCCTGCTCGGACTTCCGGCTTGGGAGCCGGACCCGGCAGCTGGAGAGCTGGCTGGGCCGGATCCCGAGGGGCTGAGGCTGGCCCGGGGGCAGGGATGCAAGTGGGCCAAGGGGCAGCTCAAGAGAGACACGCGCCCGGGCGTGAGCCGAGGTGCCTTCAGGGTGCCTCGGCCAGTCTGAGGCCTCTGGGGGAACTGCTGCCCTGCGCGTTTGAGTGACCCGGCCGGAGGGCGCGAAGACAAAGAGGCCGGAACGCCTCAGCCGCTGCTCCCGGAGCCCCGCCACGGCTGCGCTCTCCCCAGGAGACCCGTTCTTACCGCCCCTCGGGCCCGACCCTCCACGGCTCAGTGTGACTTTCACAAGCCCGGTACCCGGTCTCACTGCAGGAGCTGGCCAGCTTTTTCCGACGCGCGAGGCCTCCCGTCATTAGTCTCACACTCTTGCTGGTCACTCCAGCTGCGAGGGAAAAACCCGCCCGGCGTTAAGTCCTCGAGTTTGTGCGGGGCAGAAATTGATGTTCGGAGCCCAAGGAGCGGGACAGATGAAGTGGGCGGGAGGGGGGGACCTTGGAGGTCCAGGAGGCTTCTGCTGCGACGCCAGGGTTCCAGCATAACGACGATGCGTTAAGATGCTCTCGAGCTCTAGGTGTCCCGCCTCATTCAAACTCACTGCGACACTGACCCGGGGAACTCAGTGTGCTCAGATCTGGGAAAGGCCAGGAGGTAGGAGCATTTTGTCTTCCAGCAGCTTCTTGAGAGTGCTTTAAGTGTGGCCCAGAAGGTACTGCATTTGGAAGGCCCTTCTTGCACATTGTTGACTTGCCTTGAAGATGGTGCTACCTCTGATAGCTTCTTGGAGCATGTGGGAGGTCAGGCCAGCTCCGGCAAGACCTAGACACATGAATATATTGAAGGTGCCCTCTCTCTCTACCCTAGGAAGCAACCCCCCTTACAGAGAGAGCCTCATCTGCAGTTGATTCTCCAAGGACATGGGAAGATAGGTGTCAGCCCTGGAACCCAGACCCTTAAGTGGAAGGAAGTTGCTTTATGCTGTGAAGGATGGCCAAACCCACTCTGAGAGAGAATGGCACCGACTCAGAAGCCTTGCGCCAGCGCTTCAGGAGGTTCCATTACCAAGAAGTGGCTGGACCCCGGGAAGCTTTCAGTCAACTCTGGGAACTTTGCTGTTCTTGGCTAAGGCCGGAAGTGCGCACCAAGGAGCAGATTGTAGAATTGTTGGTGCTAGAGCAGTTCCTGACCATCTTACCTGGGGAGATCCAGAATTGGGTACAGGAACAGTGTCCAGAGAGTGGAGAGGAGGCAGTGACTCTGGTGGAAGATTTAGAAAGAGAACCTGGAAGACCTGGATGTTCGGTGAGAAGGGAGAGGGAATTTAGAAATATGGAACTGGGAAGGAGCAAGGTGTAAATTTTAATTATAAGCAGTCTCCCTTATACTTCTGATCAAGTGATCCTTTTCTGGTCTGGAACAGGTAACTTTTTCAGATAGTGCATGTCTGGAGGTTGTACCTGAATATGTATTACCAACCCTATCACAATGTTTTTTATTTTAATTTCCTATTTACTAGAGAAAGGATTTTTTTTCAGCCTGTAGTCAGGTTTACTATTTTGATTTTTTCCTTCTGTATTTCTAGCTGCTGTAAGCTGATAGTAATGGAGTAAAATCCTTCTTTGCTGTAACCTCCTCACCTCTGTAATTCTAGTCGCTTTTGGTATATTAAATAGTCTGAGATTGTTCCTCGTGACCTTGCAGTGACAATAAACGGGGGTTGTTTCCAGGTCACAGTCTCTGTGAAGGGGGAGGAAGTGTGCCCGGAGAAGATGACACCCCTGAAATCACGAGAGTTACTAAGTGTTCAGCAGGAATCAGTGGAACCCCAGCCCAGTGGTGGACCCAAGAAAGAGAGGGCAAGAAGCCCAGATCTGGGACTACAAGAGCAGATGAACCCAAAGGAGAATCTCAGACCGTTTCCAAGGAGCGGTGAGAAGTCGTCTCCTACGGGAAGACAGAAGGCCATTCTAAGCTGGGGTTGGAGATAGTGAGTGGGAAAGGGACAAGTGGAAATGGGAGGGTATGTACTGGCTGTTGGGAACCCTCTGAAGACGTGTGCCTTAGCCATGCGGTGTAGTAAGTATTCTGGTATATCCTCTTCTGATAAGTGTCAGAATGGCTCCCTAGTTTTTATCAGAACCTAGAACCATTTTATTTCTTCTTGGTAATGATGGTAGTAGGTCACTGCTTTCCAGATAGAAATTCTTTTCTATACCTAAAAGCACATCTTTCTTTTAGCTCCAAATTATATGTGTCTCTTTAAAATTTCCCTTTAGGGCTGGGTGTGGTGGTACACACCTGTAATTCCAGCATGAGGGAAGCTGAGGCAGGAGGATCAATTTGAGTTTGAGGTCAGCCTGGGCTACTCAAGGCCAGCCTGAACTACATAGTAAGACGCTGTTTCCAAAAAAAAAAAATTCTCCCATAACTCCCATTTTTTAGACATAAGTTTTTCTTTCAACTTGGGAACTTCTAAATTTTCCAAGTATTAGTTGTGGGGAACTAAGGTACATATATTATTCCAGTGAGGGTCTGTTAGGTAGAGGCTTAGTAAGAATTTTAGTTCAGAATCTCACAACATCTTTAAATATAGCTCAATTTATGATTATGTGATCATTTAGGTTCATCTGGTAACTCCTAGGACTCTTACAGCTTTCCCCAATGTCTTTGTACCTTGTCATTTATCCTTGTACTTGATTTTGTAGAACTTGTTTTTCTTCTTTATACTGTTAAAATCCATTTTGTATGTTTTTTTCTTTGATCATTTCATATGAAACTTGTTGAAGTCGTTTTGAATTCTGATTGTTATCATCCAAGATGATAGCCTTCTTGACTGGTTTGAAAGTGGTTTCTATTTAGTTAACCAGATGAAATTCCTGAATTGCACATACAGACTTATAGAATTAATCATTCAACCTCACATGCATGAACTCCCATCCTTCCTTGCATGTGCTCAACATTCTGCAGTGAGAAAAGGGACTAACCTCAGAGAGCTTAGAATGTGATTGAGAACTCAACAGCAATCCGTAGAAATGTTCTAAACTGAACCATATTGAAAGGATCATGAACAGTGACTTGTTCAGTTGCAGGGCTTTGGAATAGTGGAGATGCGGGAGGGCTGCGAGCACAGGTTCTGGAAGGATGGCTTGAGTTTGGCTAGGAGGAAGGGATTAAAGGAAAGGCACAGAGTGGTGAATAAAAGTGTGCTATATTTGGGCTGGGGATATAGCTCAGGGGCACAGCACCTGCCTGGAAAGCACAAGATCTTGAGTTCGATTTCTGGTATCTCTCCCCAACCCCCCCAAAAGTGTACTGTGTTCTATAGAGAAAAGCATAACAGGAATGGGCAGTGGTACCAATGTTAAAGCTCAGCGGAATAGCATGTGAGCTGAGGAAGCAAGAACTTGCAGTTTAGGAGGACAGTGGCTGTTGCAATTCTCTGGGAGGACTGGGGTCTTGACTTGGATGGTGATAGTAGGAATATAGAGAAAGCATGTACCAAGGGAAACACCTTTAGAATCTGGTGACTGAGTGTGAAGGAAACAGGAGAGTTGAAGACAGTCTTCTCTCCCCTCACTCTTGAAGTCACTGAGTTTAATTCTCTAATCCCAAGTGAAGAAAAATAGGACAGGAAATGACTGTTCCCAGCAGCACCACAACCTGCAGAAAAGTAGTCTGCAAGGCAAGGGAACAATTTGGAATATAATTATCTGTTTTGAACACACAGCAGACCTCTTCCTTTCTTGTTACCCTGTTCTGGAAAATAAAATATTTTTCATCTTTTGAGGTTTCCTGTATTTTCTCCTTTCTTTAACCCAGTGAACTTCCTGAAAACATTATCTTAAATAATTTCTTTATGTTCTTTTTGATAAAAATGGCAGGACTGAATTCAGAGATGTTTGTATGATCATTCCCGACTATGATACCTTTTGTTTGCTTCCTTGCAAGCAGGATTTCCATTTCCTAAACCTGGTGTGGTCTCCATGTTGGGGCAAGGTAAGCCGTGGATTCCAGGTCTGGGCTCCAAGGAGAAAGAAGTCCCCAGAGGCAGCCACATAGGAGATAGACGAGCGTATGCTGACCTATTGCCATCTAAGAGAGAGAGGAGAAACTGGATGGAGCAGGATCACTGGGGCTTGGAGGATGAAAAGGTGGCTGGTGTGCACTGGGGCTATGAAGAGACCAGAACTCTCCTTGCAATTCTGAGCCAGACTGAACTTTATGAGGCTCTCCGAAACTGTCACAGAAACAGCCAAGTGTATGGGGCTGTGGCCGAGAGACTGCGGGAGTATGGCTTCCTCCGGACCCTGGAACAGTGTCGCACCAAGTTTAAAGGTCTTCAGAAGAGCTATAGGAAAGTCAAGAGTGGCCTCCCACCTGAGACCTGCCCCTTCTTTGAAGAGATGGAAGCCCTGATGAGTGCTCAGGTCATTGCCCTGCCCAGTAATGGCCTGGAAGCAGCAGCCTGTCGCTCTGGTCAGGTGAGCAGTGCTGCTGAGCCTGAAGAGCCCCAGCGAGGGACCTGGCAGCACGAGGAGGAAGCAGAAGAGGCTCAGGCTGCAGAGTGTGACGGTGACGAAATGGACGTAGGGACCGCCCCCCAGGACGCTGGTAACTCAGCCGCACCTGTCATATTCCGTAGTCCAAGTGGTAAGAGGCTTTTCTTCTCGGGGTTTTGGGATTAGATGGCAATCAGACTGGTTGAGGAGGCGTGAGGCGATGACCTGCTAGCTTGGCCAATCAGTAGGAAACATACACTTGTCACTTCTATGTGTATGTCATTTTTTGTGGGAAAATCAGTGAAATAATAGTAAGGAATACATTGATTTTTGAAAGAAATATATCTAGAAAATTCAAGAGTGTTTTGAAAAAATCATACTATTTTTTATTGTAATATTTTTCTCAATTAGAATCATTGAGAAAATGTGCGACTTCATTGTCTTTTTCATTTTTTTTCCTTCACTGATATAAATAAGTGTAGGTAAAGCATAAATGCGGCTCATGTGCTAAATGGTGTTACGTTTGTTCTTTTCATCTTTCTCACTGCTTTTTCTGTTTTCAAATTCTTTCCTATTCTTTACTCCGAGTGAATGAAAGATAACGGAAAGAAACATCCAACTGACTGTCGAGTGCAAGACTAGGTGAACCCTCTATCTTTCCACTCTGAGTACCTCCAGGGAGCAAAGACTATACTCACTCTGGTAGCACTACTGGCCTATGTCCGGGCCGGGAGACAGTTTCTTCTTGTTTCCTTCCTCATTGTGGCTCTTTCACTCCATGGATTATGTGTGTGACTAGAAACCCTTGTTTTATACCCTTTAAGTCTTTACTGCCACTGGCCTGCTTAATTGAGATCATGGCAAATGTATGGCCATCATAGGGATTTGGCAGAAGCAATGTGATTCTGAAAGAGGCAGTTTTCTGGATTTTAAGTCATTCTGTGGGAGACTGAATTCATGAGGAATTGAAGGATCAGAGAAGTTAGATATGACACATTGTGTCTAACAGCAACTACTTCTGGGTTTTCTTCCTCTTACTAGTAATATTCTAAGATTCAGAATTTCATAAACACTAATAGAAGGATGGAGAAATGCATTTTATACATTTGACTCAGAATATATAGTACATAATTATGTTTTAGTGATTGGGTGAAAAGCCTTTTTTTTCAATAGCAAAATACAATTTACAAATGAAGTCCTCTGCAATTGTTAAAGGATAGAAGTATAACATGCTATAATGAGTTTGTATAGATGGGAGCCTTAGGTTAGGTACTTTTCCTTTTTTCCTATTTGGTGCTGGAATTGAACCCAAGGCGTTGTGCATGCCAGGCACACACCCTTCTGGCTTTACCTCCAACCTTAGTGACCTGCCTTCCTTTCTCCCTTCTGACCTACAGCTATATCTCTAGTCCTTTTTATTTTTTAAGACAGGGGTGAGCCACCACATCTGGCTTTTTTTTTTATTTGTTTGTTTGCTTGTGACAAGGTCTTGCCATGTAGGCCAGGATGGCTTTAAACTTACTGTTAAGTCCATGCTGGCCTTAAACTCACGATTCTCCTGCTTTAGCCTCCTGAATGCTGCTATTATTGGCAGGTGCTTAGCTTTTTTTCTTGATGCAGGTGATGAAATTGGGAATTGAGGCTCTAAAGCTGTGGATTAAGTGATGCTGAAATTCTTTCCCGGTGGCAGGTGTACATTGGGGCTATGAAGAGACCAAGACTTACCTTGCAATTCTTAGTGAGACTCAATTTTATGAAGCCCTCCAGAACTGTCACCGAAACAGCCAGTTGTATGGAGCAGTGGCTGAGAGGTTATGGGACTATGGCTTCTTCAGGACCCCAGAGCAGTGTCGGACCAAGTTTAAAAGCTTACAAACCAGCTACCGGAAGGTCAAAAATGGCCAAGCACGAGAGACCTGCCCCTTCTTTGAAGAAATGGATGCTCTGGTGAGTGCCCAGGTTGCTGCACCATCTAGTGATGGCAAAGAAGAGGAAACCGCTTCTTGCCCTATCCAGGGGACCAGTGATGCTGAAGCTGAGAAGCAAGCTGTGGACACAGAAGAGGCCATAGAGGAAGACTCTGATGACAATGACAAGGATATTGAGATACCCCCAGGGGCTGTCTTGACCCGTGCTCCAGTCTTATTCCAGAGTTCAAGTGGTAAGATTCTTTCCTTTTTATGGGATAAGATAAGCAAAAGGGAGGAAATGGGATTTAGGAGAAAACCATTAGATTGAGAATGGGCCTCTGTACCCAGCCGCCATGGGTTCTTGCCTCCCTTATCCCTTCCCCACGTTTCCTTTCTATCAAAGCAGGTCAGTGAGGGAATATGTTATTCATGTGACTTTTGGCTTCCTCACACTACAGCATCAATCTAAGCGGTAAACTTTGTAAATTAGTTAACATTGATGTGTGAACTACTAGCATTCCGGTTTACCTAGTAGGAAACCTGAAAGCTAATATTTCCCAAGTAGCATGTCATGTACCCATGACAGGGGTTGATTTTAAAAGTTCATTTTCTTCTGGTTTCACCTTATATACCAGCTATATATCAACTTTATTCACATGTATGAAAGCTAGCAACCCTTTTCTTCAGACATACTTTTGCAGAAGTCTGAGGTTTCTATGGGAACTAGTTATATAAATGTTAACTGCTACCTAAGAAAAAATACTTCAACATAGCTTCCCTCCTTGTAGAAAGAAGAGTTCTGATTTTGCAATCATACATGTATATGTATGTGAATCTGGGGTGTGTTAACTGAGTACCCCCAGGTTTGCTTATATATTAAGACCTTTGGCTGGAGATAGAGCTCAGTGATAGAATGCTTTCCTAACGTGCAAGGTGCTAAGTTGGATCCCTAGCACTTTAAAAGGAAAAGGAAAAAAAAACCTGGGTCACAGAGTTCATGTATGTGAGGCACTGTGTGAAGCACCTGTCCAGTGCCTAGACACACAGTAGGTGTTCAATAAGTTTTCACTTCAGTGAGCCTTTTAAGTCAGTATGCTTTAAGGGTGTTACATGGAGAATCACTTACAAGGGATATTAATATGTTGTACTAAAAAATTACTTTTAGGTTTGGGAAATTCTAAATAGCTCTTTTGGAGGCTCATAATACATAGTCACATAACAGTAATACCTCGGTTCACAAACACTTCTGTTCATGAACAGTTTGGTTCACTGACAGAAGTGTTTGGCAAAATTTTGCTTCCATTCGAGAATGCTGCATTGGGTGACGAACACGACCGGGCCATCTTCCCTGCACAAATATGAATGCAGCCATCCTCCCTGCTCTGACATGCAGTCATGGCTTCCTCAGTCGAGATTGTGGTCGTAGACAGACCTGTGCACACTTGCTGTGAAGCTTTTTTGTTTGCTTTTTAGCACATACAGTACTGTACAGTATTATTCAATCCAGCATGGCTCCCAAGAAAGTACAGAGCAAGCATGGTGGTAAAAAGAAGGTGCAGAGCAGTGATGAAGGTAACAAGAGTGCGCAGAGCAAGAATGAAGGTAACAAGAAAGTGCCGAGCAAGAGCGGTAAGAAGGTTTTGAAGAAAATCACCATTGAATTGAAGAAGGAAATTGTAGAAAAGCATGAGCGTGGTATCCGTGTAACTGATCTGGCCACAGAGTACAAGATGGCGAAGTCAACAATCTCAACTATCTTGAAGAATAGAGATGCAATCAAAGGAGCTGATGTGGCAAAAGGAGTAACAACATTAACCAAGCAGAGGACACAAGTGCTGGAAGAGGTGGAAAAACTTTTGTTGGTGTGGTTGAGTGAGAAACAGCTGGCAGGTGATAGAGTTAGTGAAGCTATGATCTGTGAAAAAGCCAGGAAATTACATAGTGATTTACTGCAAGAAAACCCCTCTACAAGTGCAACAAATAATGAATTTAAAGCCAGTAGAGGGTGGTTTGATAAATTCCGCAAGAGAAGTGGCATCCATAGTATGATGAGACATGGTGAGGCTTCCAGTTCTGTCAAGGCCAGAAGCCTACAGTAAGAAAGAATTTGCAGAATTTGTGAAGCCAGAATACATTGCTCAACAAGTGTTCAACTGCAATACAACAGGGCTCTTCTGGAAGAAGATGCTGAATAGAACCTATATAAAGCAAGAGGAAAAGGCATTCCCAGGGCACAAGCCCATGAAGGACAGGTCAACACTTTTGCTGTGTGTGAGCACAAGCGCCAATCTGAAGATTAAACCTCCACTAATGTACCATTCCTAGACCCCTCATGTATTTAAGGAACAGAACATAAACAAGGCCAGACTGCCTGTCACGTGGAGGGCCAATGCAGTTGGGTCACAAGGCAATTGTTCCTGTGATAGCTGCATGAGGCGTTTGTATCCACCATTAAGAAATGTCTTTCTGACAGCCAACTGCCTGAAAGGTACCTTCTGAGGGACACTGCCCTGGCATACCCTCCAGCCTTGGTGGATGATATGGATGCTGCATATAACTACCAATACAACACCTCCCCCTAACACAACACCTTTCTTGCAGCCCATAGACCATCAAGTGATCTGCAAGTTTAAGAAGCTGTACACAAAGATGCTCTTCATTGGATGTTTTAATGTCACTGAAAAGATGTCCTTGACTCTGAAAGAGTTCTGGAAGAAACATGTTTTACGTCCTCTACTGCATCAACACCATTGACAAAGCCTGGGAAGATGTCACATATTGGATCTGAAACTCAGCCTGGAGGAAACTGGCCAGAATGTGTCACTGAACATGACTTTGAAGGGTCTGATGCACAGGTGGTGGAGGAGATTGTGTCCAAGGGCAAGAGTATGGGTCTGGATGTTGATGGTGCAGACATAGAAGAGCTCATTGAAGACCATAAAGAGGAGCTGACAATGGAAGAACTTGCTGAACTCCAGAGTGAGCAACAGAAGGCACTTGTTGAGGAGCATTCTACTGAGGAAGTGGAAGATAGGGAGGAGGTTAGCAGTGACAGATGCGATAAAATCCACTATGGAGAAGTGAAATGAGTCCCAGGATTTATTTGAGAAACACTACCCCAACATAACCGTAATGAAGAGTGTTGAATCTGATAAACAATAACATAGCCTCTCATTTCTAGAAGGTTATCAACGCAGGAGAAACAAGTGACGTTAGACAGATTTTTCATCAAAAGTTGACCTTGCTGCTAAGAGACAAGAGAGGAAACCTCTAAAGGAGATGTCCCTGATGTCCTTATGGAGGGGGACTTTCCCTCCAAACAGTAACCTCCTCCCTACCCACCTTCCTGTCCTCCATGACAGAAGTTGCCTCAAGCAAGGTTAGTGTTTTCTCTCTTCATACTGTACTGTACTTTGTTTCATATTTTTGTTGTTAAAAAAATACATATGGTTCGGAATGGGTTAACCTTATTTACAGTGAACCTTATGGGAAAATTGATTTGGTTTGTGAACATATGTGTAGGGATCAGAACAGATTAATTCTGTTTACCTTATGGGGAAATTTGATTTGGTTCACAGCCAGTTTGACCCTTGACCAGAATTGTGGAACAAATTAAGTTCGTGAACCGAGGTACCACTGTATTTAAGGTTCTGTTAATTTAATGAGTATATCATGGAACGTCCAATAAGACTTAGGCCTCTGGGTAGAGATACTGCTTTAGGGGTACATACATAGGCTTGACACTTAGCATTCTTTAGCTCTTAGATTCAGTTCAGGGAATTTGGAATCCAAAAATTTATCTGAAACATCTAAGTGCAAATTCTTATAGCATCGGTCCAAAGAAGCTGATATTTGTCACCCGTTCCTCCTTGAGTAGTAGCGCCTATTTATTTTACAAAATGTTAGGTTTCAATGGTACAGTGTATTTTGATCATAGAAGCCTGGCATTTGGTTCTTAAAATATTAAAAAGTTGTCTCAGCAGAACACTTGGGCATTAGATTACATACTTTTGGAACACAGTGAGTATTTTTCTGTGAGGAAAGAAAATGTTTTAGAGGGAATGTGGCTCAGTGGTAGAGCATTTGCCTTGCCATGCACAAGGCCCTGGGTTCCTAGCACCACCAAAAAAAGTTTTAGAGAGGTACTTCCTAGCAAAGTTTTTCTCTCAGAAGACCTATTCTTTGAAAGATGCTAAATATTTTTCTACTCTTTGTTTTTATTTCCAGCATATATAGAATTTGAGGGAAAGGAATAGCAGTGACAGATGTGATAAAATCTACTATGGAAAAGTGAAATGAGTCCCAGGATTAAAATAAAAATTCTTTCTGGATATAGAAGTTTCCCAAAAAGTCTTCCTAGGTAGTTTCCTTCTAATACCTTTAGAACATGAGCATGGCAAAGAACATGAACAAGAATGCTATGACCAGCCTGGGATACGGCAAAATACATTATAAGGTGGCTTTTCTATGTAAACACAGTGTTCTTTCAAACCGAGTGCTGCACTGAAAGGATTTTCTAATGATCTTACAATGTTTGAAAGAATTTATCAGCCTGAATTTATCTTACATAATTATGTAGATGAAAAACACATGACAGGCTACTAAATAAGGAATAAAACATTGGAATTTTAATAATGGCAGTAATTTAAGATCAGAGTTAAACATATACTACTTGGTTTTCCCATGTTTGCTTGTTCTGGCACTGTTAATGAAGGAAATGGGTAACTTTATAAATTCTATTCTTTTTTTTTTATTTTTATAAATTCTATTCTTAATGTCAGGTTTTGAGGCTGGATTTAAGAATGAAGAGAATCCAAAACAGGATATTTCTGAGGAAGTACAGCTCCACAGGACATTAATTGCAAGATCTAAAAGGAAAATTCCCTGTCATCTTAATCACAGTAAAGGCAACGAGAATGACTATAGATCAGGAAGACAGTGGGAAAAGACCCCAGGGGAAAAAAGAGGAAAACTGGCCCTCTCACAAGAGAGTTTAGGTAAAGTCGTAAGTCATCAGAGACCATACTTGGGAGAGAGACCCTATAAATATCTCAGATGTGGCAAAAGCTTCAGCCCAAACTCCTGTCTTATGCGTCAGATATCCCATCAGGTAGAAAATCCATACAAATGTGCCGATTGTGGAAAAAGTTTCAGTTAGAGTGCACGCCTGATCAGACACCAAAGAATCCACACTGGAGAGAAGCCTTACAAGTGCCTTGACTGTGGGAAAAGTTTCCGTGACAGTTCAAATTTCATTACCCATAGAAGAATCCACACAGGAGAGAAACCTTATCAGTGTGGTGAGTGCGGGAAATGGTTCAATCAGAGCTCGAGCCTTATAATTCATCAGCGAACCCACACAGGAGAAAAACCCTATCAGTGTGAAGAGTGTGGAAGAAGCTTCAATAACAGTTCTCATTTCAGTGCACATCGGCAGGTACACACAGGAGAGAGACCCCATGTGTGTCCTAACTGTGGAAAGAGTTTCAGTAAGAGTGCTGACTTACGTGCACATCATAGAACCCACATGGGAGAGAAACCTTATGGCTGTCATGATTGTGGCAAGTGCTTTAGTAAAAGCTCTGCCCTTAATAAGCACCAGGAAATCCATACACGAGGAAAGCTTCTGTCACAGCCAGTGCCTGAGTAAGCCCCCAAAAGAAAGAGCCTCTTTTTTATGTATTGTTTGGAATATTCCAATAGTGACAGTCGTCTCCTATTCTGTACCCAACTGGCTTGGGAAGTGCTCCTTAGAATTTATGCCAGTGTTTGTTTCTTATTCTCTTTCTGGACCTAGAGTCAAACTCCCAAGACAGTCATTTTAAGAATGAAAAGATTAGCTGGGCATGGTGATGCATGCCTGTAATCCCAGCACTTGGGAGGCTGAGGCAGGAGAATTGCCACAAGTTTGAGGCCAGCCTTGACTACACAGTAAGACCATCTCAAAAAAAAAAAAAGAAAAAAAAATTTTAGTCCTTCTCTTTGTCTGCATCTGAACTGATGGGTAACACCTTTTCCTTCTCAGTGTTTATGTGGTTTCCTTAATAGACAACATAGCAGTATATCCTGTGAATGTACTTACCCTGTCAGCTGTATTTCAGTCAAAAAACCCTGTGTGGCATTTCAGGGAGAAGTTGAGACTTGGCTCCTTAAGTAGGTCTCATTCTTCCTCAGTATAGTAATGGAAATATTGAAAAGAATGACCCTTCCTGCTCACTTAAGCCTATGCTCAGAGTGACGTTATTTGTCATGCACATTTTTCATTTACCATAAAGAAACAGAGTTTTAGCTGAGCGTGGTAGCATACCTACGTAATGCCAGCACTCAGGAGGCTTGAGGCAGGAGGATCCTTGCAAGTTTGAGACCAGCCTGGGCTACAAAGTGAGCTAAAGGCCAACCTGAGCTGCATAGCAAGGCCCTGTGTGAAAAAGATGATAAATAAATGAATAAATAAACCAAAGAAACAGATGTCCACCTTGGTTCTAGCCTGTGAAGCATCAGAACCAGGTGTTCTGAATGGGGAAACAATATAATGTGTAAATACTGGATTTCTTAGTTTTTTCCAAATCCTAGAAAGGTTGGGATAGAATAATACTACATTTATAACATCTAGTTTGATTTTCCTTTTTGTCCTGAATTTCATCTGTCCTTTGTGGTCTAGAAGACCACAAAACAAGCTAGCTGGATATGGTATTAATGAAAGAAATCTGAGCTCTCAGTAGGGAATCATCCATTTTCACCATACCCTAAACTAGGATAGTGTTATGCCCCCCATGAATGCTCAGTGCTAACATTCCAGAAGTAGAAGACACTGCCATGTTCCCAAGTGTGGGAAAAACGGACCAGTTTGTGTCAACAGCCCTCTACCTGAATGGCAGGGAAGATGAGAATATCTTTGATCAGTGGACTTGCCAATCTTTACACTCAGTTGTATACAATTAAAAGCAGCTCTTCAAATGTAACTGTGATCACTGATCTTTTTAATATAGTACTGAATTAACTGTTCACAGTAATATGATATGAACCCATGCAGTACAAGTGCAACAGACAGTCCGTACAATACAAAATAGATGATATATAGAGAAGTTCAAGTGTATAGCTGTAACAGTCATAGAGAAATCTAGAAAGCTAGGTGGTAACACTGCATAGATGTTAAGGACCAATGCATTAGAGTTTGCTGAAAGAAAAATCTGGGAATTTTCTTTAGGAAGCAAAAAGTATACAAAGGAGGGAACATTACTGAATAAGTCAGGGTAGAAGGAACTTCTGCCTAATTACAAAGTTGAGCACTGGGTGGGTGAAAAATTAAGTAGCAAAGGACAAAGAATAGACTGTAAGGAAAGTCAGGTAAAGTTTGACACAGCAAAAACTTGGCAAACAATGTGATTTGAGCTGTGCAGGAGGCAGAGAATCACCTTTGCAGAAGCAAGTAGTACTAGATACAGACCAGGAAATGGTTCACATGTCTACAGTAAACCAACTACTCTGTTGTACTTACTGGTAAGAAAAAACAAAACAAAACCAAGCCATAAAACAGCTGGTGAGCCCTGAGGGAGAATGGACAGTTTTAGAGGACTAGCTCTTTCGGGAGAGAAGTCAGAAATTAGTTATCTACTGAAGACAGTGCTTTGAAGGGCATGTCAAAGGAAAGGTGAACATGACCAGATGGCCAACACTTGGGATAAGTAACTTTTCACATACATACTTAATTAGAACCCTGTAGCTGGAATAAGATCTGGGAGAGCAGTAAGGAGATGGAGTTCTGTAATTCATAGCTGTGTTAGATGAGATTATAATTTGAATTCTTGTGAAGAGTCCTAGTAGTGTAAGGAACCATTTAACATTTGTTAGCAGTTAAGGGAAGATCTTAAGAAACACCAGTCTAAAGAAATGCCTGAGGACCTGAGATAGTTTAGGAAGTGTGTTGTCAAGAAAACTAATATGAGGGCCTGCCTGGTGAGCACAAGGTCCTGAATTCGAATTCTGGTACCAAAAACATACTAATGTCAAGAAAAATGAAATTATCTTTAGTATATCTGCATATAGTCTTGTGGAAAAAGTACTTGTTGAGTATCAACAGATACAGATTCAGGTTTCAGATGTCTTATATGTAAGTCAACCTGCCTGTTTTCCTTTCTGCAAAGCAGACTAGTGTTTACACCTAATCTGCCTCTCAGGGATACTGTGTTAATAAAAATTATGTTTATGAAGCGCTGGGTGTTTCTTTGGGTGTTTTTATATATCAAGTTGACAATAGAAAGGCATAAATCTCCATCTGCTTTTTTTTTGGCTACCTGCGTAGTGTTAATTGGAAATATGTCTGCCTGAATCTTTGTTCTACGAAGAGAGACAAATTACAATGTAGTAGAAGAAAAATTAGAATGAAAATCCTTTCTTGTTTTCTGAATCCATAATCACAGTCCATTAGGACCCATGGAAAATGAGTGTTGTTTGAAAACATCCAGGTCCAACTCTTCAATCTTCAGATGAAGAGAATATGCAAAAAGAATAGGACAGCAGCAAATTTACCAGATGAAGACCCAGTTCATCTCACACTAGCTCAACAAGCCATTAAATGGCACCCAAGCCACCACACATGAGGACAGAGAGAAGCAAGATACACTGTCTTCACACATTCTAGGAGAGAAAAACCAGTTCCACAACTGGGGGAACAAAACACTTAGGCACTCTTCGTCTTTTAATATCCATAAAACCACTGTGGGAAGAGAGAGGGATGTGTGGCAAAGAAATAGTCGCATTTCTTTTCATTAGATGTTTCCTTGTGCTGCTACTCATATTTTTCGTAGTTTCCTCATGCTGCCCCTCATCCTTTTATTGCTTGTCCTCTGTACATTTATATGTATTCCTTGTGTTTTTACCATTTCTCATCTGTTGTAATCTGAGTGTAGAGGCAGAGTCCTATCAACTTTGTAATAGCGGTTTTAGTTGTACATGTGTATGACCATGTAGGGAAGGGAAGATAAAGTTAGAGTGTAAAGATGGATCAATTATCACTTAAATCTAAAATGAAAAGTTAAGTCCTATATATTCAAATAGCTATCTAATGACACATCTCAAAAGTTTTAACATATGTTAGAGCATTCACTGAAGCAACAGTGCTTAATAAAGTATTATTTTATAACGTATTTACAATAAATTTTAGAAACTTAAAATTTCTTCTCTACTGTACCCATCATGGGGCTCTTTCAGAAACAACTTTGGAATAACCGGCAGTCAGGTTAAAGGCTTGAAACAAAAGGCCAGAATGTCATAGCACTCAAGAAGTGTCTGGCCAGCATAGCTCCTCTGTGGCCAGTGTAAGAGGATAAGATGTGAACATTGAAATATATGTGCACATTTGTTTGTGCTTGCTCTGAGTTGGGGTGGGTGGGTATTCATTCGGTTCAACCTGTATAACCAAATAGTTAAGTTAGGAAAGTGATTTTAGTCTTGCACAGTGAGATCTTCAAATTACTGAAGTAGCATTCAGTTTACACGTTTTATTGACGTTTACCCTAAACACAGTACAGCTAAAAGATACTTCATTCTACAGCGAAGTCTATATTCCAGTAACTCATGCTATGTACCACGAAGCACTTTCGTGTTTCTTAGATCATGCAAATCTCTGGTTACCCAAAGTTGACATTTGAGAATTTTTAACATGTTAAGGAAGTGACATTTAACAGATTAGGGTCAAGTTCCAGTGAACTCAGTGGTTTTGATGTGGAACTAGTATAGGTAGAATTAAGCTGCATTTCAGTCAGCCCCACACAACTCTTGGTTTCTGGGTTCATTTGCTGTGTAGATAAGAGACAAGTTATGTATGCTGTTAGCAACAGGGAAATTCCACTTTTTGGATTCTCCTGGAGAGACCTTCCTTGATTCTCCTTATCTCCAATTAAAAAAAAACCTCCTAATTTCAAAAACAAAACAACAACATGTAAGTAGTCACTACAGTGGGGAGATGGGCTTTGATGATTAAAAGAGGATGTGTGCAAAGGGGATGTATCCATCTAATAGTGTGAACAGAAGGCAGGAATGTTTTTCAAAATGCCAGACCACTGAAAGAATCCAGGAAATAAAGTTCCAGAAGGCCTATTCCAATCATCACATATGTAGTTTTTATTTTTAACTTCTTCGATGAAATTTTACTTTTACTTTTTTTTTTGCGGTACTGGGGATTGAACTCAGGACCTTGTGCTTGCCAGGCAGGCACTTATTTCGCTGAGCTATATCCCCAGCCCTTGGATGAAATTTTAAAAGTACAGAAAAAGTTCCAAAGGTATAAGAAATTCCTGTATGCCTAGATTCACCAGTTACTTTGTTCATTTAATTTTCCTTCTATGTATATATTTATACGTACATATATACACACACCTATATGTATACACACAACACGCACATATATATATTATATAATATATATATAATATACATATATGTTTTTTTCTTTTTTTTGAGACAGGGTCTACTTCAGGCTGGCCTTTAACTTGTGTTGATCCTCCAGGCACAGCCTCTCAAGTGCTGAGATTACCAGTGTGCACCAACATGCCTGGCTACCAATGTATATTTTTTTAATAAAATCACTTGAGAGGCAGTTGGAAACACAATGGCCTTTTCTCCTAAATACTTTATATTGTGTATTTTTAAGGAACAAGGACATCCTTTTCAACAACCTCAGGAAAATTTAAAAAGTAAAGAAATTTAAATTGATATAATTGCCAGGCATGGTGGCGCACTACTGTAATCCCAGCACAAGGGAGGCTGAGGCAGGAGGTTCATGGAGAGTTCGAGACCAGCCTGGGCTACAAAGTGAGCTCAAGGCCAGCCTGAACTACATAGTGAGACCCTGTCTCAAAAAGACAAAAATAGGGGCTGGGGGTATAGCTCAGTGGAATAAGCGCTTGCCTAGCAAGCACAGGGTCCTGAGTTCGATCCCCAGTACCGCAAAAAAAAAAAAAAAAAAAAAGACAAAAATAAATAAATACTAAAATTGACACAATACTATATCTACTCAGTTTTACCCTGTGTTTTTCTTTGCAGTGCTGGTGATGGAGCCCAGGGTCACACATATGTACTCTTATAACTGAGCTACTTTCTCACCTCAGGCTGGTCTCAAACTTGGAATCCTCTTGCCTCTGCCTCCTTAGTAGCTACAATTACAGTTGTGCACCACTGCAGTCAGCTCCTTTGCACTTTTAAAGAGCATTATGCTAGTATGTATGGATGTCTTATGCAGGTGTACACCACCACGCTCAGCTATGACTGTGTGGATACAATAAAAAGGAGGTTGTGTCTCATGCGTCATTCAGAAGGCACGTCTGTCCCAATACTGATGCTGACTTCGTTCATTGGCTACGCTGTTTACCTGGTTTCTTCATTGTTATAATTTCCCCCTTTATAATCAATATATGGGGAGAACTTTTAGACAGTAAACTACTGTTCCTCATTTAACTTTTATCCATTAGTTTAGCATCCATTAGATTTTCCTTTTTTTTTTTGTTTTGTGTGTGTATGTGTGTGTGTGAGAATTAAACTTGGCCTCTACACTAAACTACGTCCCCACCCTTATTTTATTTTTTAAGATGAGGACTCCCTAAGTTGTCCAGGCTGGGCTTGAACTTGTGATCCTCCTGCCTCAGCCTCCCAGAGTGACAGGATTAGAGATAGCATGCACCGTTGTGCCTGGCTATCTGTTAGATTATCTAACTCCTTTTTCTTATATGCTAGTCTACTATAAGGAAAAGCATTATCTTTTTTCCCGCCTACTTTTATTAGTATGAACTCATGGATTCTAATTTTAATGAGTTAAAAAGCCTATTGCTGCCACTTACTTTGATGCCCAAATTGTCTGTCAGTGCCTATTCAAATTAGCTCTTGCGTTCTGTCCTATGTTCACTTCCTTATTTTCTGATCCACCTTGTCCTTTTTCTGCCGTTACTAGCCTTTTCTTCAGTTAATTTTTGTATACTGATACCATATCCTGTGATCTTGCTAATTCACTTTTTAGTTCTAATATTTTTTGTTGATTCCTTAGACTTATTTAAATCATTGTGTACCTGTGAACAGAGACACATTTTCTTCTTTTCTAATCTTTCCTTTTACTGCTTTTCTAGTCTTATCACAGTAGCTAGGAGTACTTGTTCAATATACAAGAGCAGTGGGTAGAGCAGATATCATTTTTCTTATTACAATGTTTTTTGGAAAACATTTAATACTTCATGAATTTTATTTATTTATTTTTGAGACAGGGTCTCACTATGTAGCCCAGGCTGGCCTCAAACTTGAGGTGATCCTCCTGCCTCAGCTTCCCAAGTGCAGGGATTATAAGTGTGTAGCACTATGCCTGGCACTTCATCAAATTTTATGTCAGCTGTAATTTCTCACAAATTCTCTTTATCAATGAATCCACATAATTTAAATTCTGGAAACTTTATACCTTCCTCACTTTCCCAACCTTACACAAAGCTAGCATGACGTTTATAATGTGAAAACAAAGCTAATAAATTAAAATTGCCCTCCTTACTAGCTTTGGTATATATGAAACAAAATAAACGACCATAAATTTCTTTGTAACCACATTTCTCACTGAATAGATTATCATATACACTTCCATGTCATTAAATTTTATTCTACTTTTCTTTTTGTGTGTGGTGTGAAGTGCTCTACCACTGAGTTACATTCCAAGCCCTTTTTAAATTTTAAATTTCGAGACAGGGTCTCACTGCATTGCTAGGCTTGCCTTGAACTTGTGTGATTCCTGCCTGAGTCTCTTGAGAAGCTGGGATTCCAGGCATATGCCACTAGCTTCCATTTGTAAATCAGCTTCTATCACTTTTTTCCCCTCTAAAGGAGCTGTTGGAATTCCCACAGCAGTATTCACTTTGTCGTCATTCCCAAAGATCCTTCTAGTAATGGCAGCATCATGGTTTCTAGGGTTTGGGTCTCGTACAGCCCCACTGTGGACCACTGGCACAGGCTTACATCAACACACACATGCACCACAGCTACTCTGGCTGAAGGGACAAAATAGGATCACTTCTTGGATGGTTAGAGTTGTTAGGTACCAAGATGTGCACTGGTTGCTTTGCTCCTCAGAACATACATAAACACAAGTACAGAGCTGTTGTCAAAACCTGGTAGGTTTAAAGGTCTTTGCAGAATGTTTTCCCCTTTCTCCTTTATCTTAAACTAGTAATTTGAAAACTTTTCCTGATAAGAAACTGCTGATTTCCCTGACATTTTATGATCACTAATGAGGAAAGATCACTAAGTTAAAAAACACCTAGTGGAATGGGGAATCCAGCTTCTTCTGGTGAGCAGCAGAGAAGTAAAGCCACGTAAGACCTCAGGGCCTACAAGTCATTTAAGACACACTTACCAAGCACCTGCCATGTGTAAAGTGTAGTATTTGGCTGCTGTGTTTCAAAGGAAGTGGTGGGCAGTTTACTGAGAAGGGTATGGCAGGAAAATCTTGCAACATATACTCAATAGTAGTTCACCTCACTACAGTTTAAAAGTGTAACACTTTGGGCTTTAGATGATTCCACTTCTTCCTCAGTTCAGATCTGGTGCTGTCAGAAGCAAAGATGTAGTTGATGGACTCATAAGACAGATCCCACACCTGAGACTGGGTCAGTTTAAATGTTTCCGCTGCCAGCTGGTACTCTTGAGAAAGGCATGTTGCAAAAACACCCTTATCATCAGTCTACAAATAGAAATAAAAATGTTTCAAAATAAAGAAATGATTTTTTAAAAAGTAACATTTTTGTTTACAATATACTTTCCCACATACCATGCTGCTTTTTGATAGTCTAAATGGGAGCTATAAAATATGTATGTATGCCTATCTATAACTAGGGACTATTTTTATACTACAAAAATACCAGAGCGGTGTTTCAACTTTAGATGCATATTAACGTCACCCAGAGAGCATTTATTCATTCATTCATTCATTCATTCATTCACTCATTGATTGGTACCGGGAATCAAACTCAGGAACTTGCACTCACCAGGCAGGCACTTACGCCACTGAGCTATATCCCCAGCCCTTGGAGAGCTTTTAAAACACATCCTTGCCTAGCAAGCGCAGGGTCCTGAGTTCGATCCCCAGCACCGCAAAAAAAAAACAACAACAAAAAAACACATCCTTGCTCAGGGCTCAACCTAGGTCAAATAAAGCAGAATCTCATGGGACAGAAGGTGAGCATCAAGTTCCCCAGATATGGTCCAGACCCCCTTCCCACAGAGCCAAGCCAGAGCTGTCGTGATCCTCTGCAGCCTCCAACGGCCCTATACCCTCTAATTCCTCTTCCTAGGCATTACCCTCAGGTACTCAAGGTAGTCAGCTAGGCAGTGAAAGTGTGACCCCTTTCAATATGGCCAATAAAAATGAGCAAAATGGTTCACATAAAACACCTTACACAGATCACAGATGGATGAGAAATGCTGTACCAGAATCCAAAGTGATGCTGGTCATAAGTTGGAACTGTCTGACTTTTGATGTTTGAAGTCAAACAGAGTTCTAGATGAAAGTGGAAAAAAATCTCTTAGTAAACTCAGGTAAGTGAACTCATTCAATGTTCATCAAGCAGACTCACGAGAAATCTTTCCAAACCAAGCTGATTTGTACTATTATTATTACTTCTACAAACCTGATCATTCCTTGTATGTGATGTGAAAGGCTGTGGTTCAATTAATGCAGTTGTCCAGGAAGATTGTGCTGCAACTGTGGCAGCATCTGTACCAGTAAGGAATTAATAGGGTCTTCACAGCCAGGTGCTTCCCTGTCTTTTATTATAGTGGAGAGGAATGTTGTAAGCCAATCATGATGAATAAGGCAGGGAGTTGTCATAAGAGGAAAGCAGAGGGTTTTGGTTTTGGTTTGGGTTTTTTGTTTTTTAGCATTACTGGGGATTAAAATCAGGATTTTCACACTGAGCATCATCCCTAGCCCTATCTATTAATTAATTATTAATTAACTTTGGTTTTTGAGACAAGGTCTCACTTTGTAGTGGCCTTGCTCAGGCTGGCCTTGAACTCACTAGGTAGCCCTGGTTGGCCTCAAACTTGCAGTGATTCTGCCTCAGCACAGGATTTTATTAAATCACTGTCTTAGTTACTTTTCTCTCGTTGCTGAGACAAAATCCCCAATATCCAAAGTTAGAGGAGGAAAGGTTTATTTAGCTCATAGTTTAAAGAGGTTTCAGTTCATTCTTAGCTGGCTCCAAGGCAGGGTGGCACATAGCAGAAGGGCTACAGTTCATGGCAGCAGAATACAATGGCAATGGGCTTGAAACAAGCCTCTTTCTGTCCCTTATATTGTATCCGGTCTACTGGGATTAGGATGGTGCCAATCCAGTCAGTGGCCTGATTCAGCAATCACTCACCCTTAATCCCAGCACTGCACTACAAATCAATCCCAAACTCTACATTCAGCCACCTCTGAAAAAACTCTGTGACCTTGTGAGGGTTTGGAGGAACATCTACACATAAACCGTAACAGTCACTGAGTTGCCCAGATTGTTTTTTTTTTTTTTTGCGGTACTGGGAATTGAACTCAGGACCCTGCGCTTGCTAGGCAAGCGCTTATTCCACTGAGCTATATCCCCAGCCCCCCAGATTGGGTTTGAACTTGTGATCTGTCTCAGCCTCCCAGAGTTCCGCGATTACAGGTGTGTACCACCATGGCCAGCAGCAAAGGGTTTTTGAAGACCTACTGCCCTTCCTTCTAGTCTTACACTGGAGACCAAAGCAAAGGTAAGAAAATGGTAGTACTTGAGAGTCACAGCACTGGAAGGAGCAAAGAATGGGCATGGACTTTCCCATGGCTTCTAAGAAAACCCTCCATTCACTGTTGCTTCTAGGTAAGTCTAGTTTAAGAATAACTTTTACTACTAACAAACTCCTACCAGAAACACTGTGCATGTCTCCACAGTAAAATGCTTTAGTAACTTAACCAATACTCTGCGCACTTCAGCAAGGCAGCTTCAACACAGGCCACTCAGTCCAAGGCCCTTCACTGTTGGGAGCAGAGCTGGCCACCATACCACATAAGATCACTATGAAAGAGCTCTGTGTTCCCTCTCCTTTTGTGAATGTTGAAAAACCTTAGCAGAAAGATTTGCACTTATGAATTGCTAACAGCCTCTACAAGTAGTTAAAAACTATAGTCACACATATTTTCATAAATTAGTGAGTTTATAAATTTAGCAAATTGGGCTGGGGATATAGCTCAGTGGAATAAGCGCTTGCTTAGCAAGCGCAGGGTCCTGAGTTCGATCCCCAGTACCACAAAAAAATAAAATAAAATAAAAATAAATTTAGCAAATTGACCATTCAGTAAAATGACTTGCAACCAGTCACTTCTTTCCCTCTATGGAAAGACTTTCCCTTTTATTCTTCAGAAAGGAAGCGGTTATGTGATCACTCTTGTATTAGCCTGTTTAATTTTCTTCACAGAATTTAACACTGATATTTTCTTGTGTATTTGTTTATTGTTTTTCCTCTGCTAGATTATGAGTTCCGGAGAAAGAAACCCTATCTCTTTTGTTTACTGCCTTATTCCCAGCAATTAGGGCAGTGATTTTAACAGTAGACACTTCATAAACAAGCATGTAATGGTCAGTGGATATGTAAAGTACATTTGGAGTTTTCCATAACTCTAAATTTTAAAATAAATATTACATATTTTCACAACACGTTAATTTCATTAAAGTCAACTTCAAAATTTTCAATAACCCTTATTCCTTCAGAAAAGAACTACTGAGTCCTAAGCACTGGGGATTGTAGCAATAAAAAAAGACAGACAGGCAGCCTACTCTCAGGGAGCTCCTATTCTTTTTTTGTTGTTTTGGGTTTTTTTTGTCTTTTTGAGACAGGGTCTCGCTATGCAGTTCAGGCTGGCCTTGAGCAGACTTTGTAGCCCAGGCTGGCCTTAAACTCACAACAATCCTCCTGCCTCAGCCTCCTGAGTGCTGGGAGTGCTGGGATTACAGGCATGTACCACCACACCCGACGGGGAGCTTATATTCTAATAGGAATGAAACTTTACTTAAATGAGGCTCAGAAAGCACATACACCATGTCTTTGACTTTCTGACTGATATTTACACTTTTAGAACAGCACTCGCTTCCAGCTTGCCACCTAGGGCTGAGGAGCAAGGCTTCGGGGCTGCTGCCTAGGAGACCTGGACCCTTACCCAGTGGTATCCGATGCTGCCTCATGAAGTTCACCAGATCCAGGGACCCTGTCTCAGAGGAGTTGAGGAATGTTCCATGCCCAATTCTGTCAGGAAGCAGATCCAGGAGCACCTGGGTTTCTTCTTTTTGATTTGGAATCTTCAGAAAAGTGAGAAGTGGGGCATCAATGAACTCTTAACATTGGTTCTTGAAGTACTGTTTTCCATAGTGGTCCTCTATCCCTCTGAGCAGTTAATGTAGACATTTTTGTGTATGTATTTTGCCCTGAGATAAGGTCTTCCTATGTAGCTCACATTGGCCTTGAACTTGTGGCTTTCCTCCTACCTTAGCCTCCCAAATGCTGGGATTACAGGGATGTGCTACCATGCCTGGCTTGACATTTTTAAACTACTCATACTATTTTCTCAGCTTTTGTCTTTGCCTCTGCTTCGTTCTTTGTTTTTATCTTATTTTTATGCTTTCTTTGTTGGTGCTGGGATGAACTCTGGGCCTCCCACATGTCAAGCCTAAACCCTACCGTTGAGGTGTACCTCCAGCCCCTGCTGCCTTTTACCTTCTCAGTTGTTCCCCAACATTATTCTAAATTCATGTTAGTAACAACAAACTCACCAAGACCCTATTTTGTCTCTTTTTCACATCTATTCCTAAGGCCTCACAAGAATCTTATCAAGTGTTAAGATGACAAAATTAAAGCTCAAAAAAAGTTATTTTTAAAAATCAAAACAAAATCCCACAACTCTGCATGTGTACTTTGCATTGTATGCATGTGTTCATATATATTAGAAAAAGGTCTAGAAAAACAGAAAAAACTGTCAACAGTATTACTTCTGGGGAGTTAACAGGAAGGGGACGTCACATTTTTAAAAACAATTCTCTATTATACTTCCTTACAGTTATGATTTAGATCAAGATCCCTTAAAGGTCCCGTGCACTCACTGACAGGGCTTTGGGAAGGTGACTGGATCCTAGGGACACTGCACCAACTTGTTGCTAGGAGGTGACGCGGGTCAGAGGCAGGTCATCAGGACGTGACCCAGAAGAGCATGTCTGCCTCCCAGACCTCCTTCCTCTCTGCTTCCAGGCCTGCGTGATGTGAGAAGCTCCTCCTCTGCAAGGCTCTTCTCCCAGGTGGCTTGTGCCTTGCAGCCAGCCAACCATGGACCATAACCATGAGCCAAAACAAACCTCTTCTAAATTGTCAAGTGTTGTGTCTCAGTGACAAGACACCTATGCTTGTGATTTCTTCAGGTATGTGAAGTATTTTTTTAAAATTGTCCAAGGTCATAAAGCTAGTGAACAGTAGAGACAAGGGTAAGATCTAGCCCCGTCTCACTCCAGAGCCTGGACACTTCCCCCACCATACTCACATCTGAATTTGACAAGGATGGCTACAGACATACCACAGTCGCCATGAAAAGGTCTAGCTGTGCTCTCTTTCTCCTACACAGCCCCAAAACAAATGCTCAGAACATTTTGAAATGCAATTATTTTATGTCTGATGGATCCAATAAGCAAAGCAACAGAAACTAAGGTGAATGGGTTTCAATGCTGTGCACAGGCCAGAGATGACTTGTCACGGTAACACAGGCTGTTCCACTGTACTGACCAGTGGCTTCTACTGGGCATCACCTAGGTCAGCTGGAACGTGTCCTATGAGTCTGTTTTATTGACTGGAAACATGGACTGTAGATTTTAAGTTCTGCCACTAGATTAGAGATTATCGAGTTGCTTGCAGGCATGAATGATACAAGTACCAGCAAGAGGTTCTAATTTCTTTCTTAACCTCTGCCATGATGGTGCTCAGCCTTTTTACATTACCCCATTTCATATTCACAATAACTATATGAAAGAAGTACACTAAGTCTTATTTTCTGCATATAAGAAATAGCTAAAAATACTGAGGTAGAAAAAAATCTATAAAGAAAAAAGGAAAAAAGCAACAGAGGTCCTTGTTTGCCTCACAGGGATGTGCTTAAGAAAATGTGTGTTTCTAGCTGCTATCCAGACGCGATCACTGTCCTCAGGGTGCCTTGGAGCTGGGGACCAATGAAGAACACTAGATTTCCTTGCTAAGCTCCCTACTCCCAATGCTGGGCCATATTAAGCTTTATTTTATGATGATTAGCTATCTTATTGCCGGTGTATGTGACACCTTTAGGTCTGTCCCACTTTTTCCTAAGAGTCAGCTTGTGGCGACAAGGCTGGCGGTGGAAATGTGTGTAGCTTCAGCAGCAAGGTTTCAGGGAGCTGTTTATAACGACAGCTGGAGCTCAAGTCCGCAGCCACACCCAGGGGCCACAGAAAGGTAAAAACAGTGACATGAGACACTAGAGTAAGTAATGTATTATCATTTTAATTTACATTTAGAAATAATTTTGTTCTCACCCTTTACAAATGTTTTCCCAAGCCAGGTTTATTTCTAGTTACTTGAAAACAACCCTACTGTCTTCTGTCAGAGTCTGCCCTCTCCAGCCTAAGCCAGCACTGCTTACCTCTGAAAGATGCAATGCCAACTTTAGGCCTGCTTTTTTAGCTTCCAAAAGTGGTTCCACGAAGTCTTTTGCTTGTCCTATCTTGAAAAGTTAAAATGAAAATGCATGAGAATTCCGGGCAAACTGAGGTACTGGGTGTTCTGCTCCAATAAACAGAAGAACAACGTAACAGAAGAAAAAAATAAAGAGACTGATTTATTTGCACATTTTGTTTATGGCACACCTACAAGGTGCTAGCTACTTTGGAGAATAAAATGCTGACAAGGCAGAGTCCCTGCCCTTATAAACCTTGCAGTCCACTGTCAGTGGACCTCAGGTTAATCACCTAGGCTCAATACAGCCATCACCAAATTTTATTTCTGGAAAGACACTAGATATTTAGTGCTACACCTCACTTGATTCAGAAACCTTACATAAGCACTAAAAACTATTAAATAGGTAGATGAAAACAGGAGCAGAACAGTTCCTGTTTGGATAAAGCTACAGCACCAGCCTCATGGGCCGCTCTCATCCAGTGGTTTTCAACCAGGAACAATTCTGATCCAGGCGACGTTTGTCAAGGTCTGAAGGCGTTTTTGGGTATCTTACTGGGGGAATGCTACTGGCACCTAGTGGGCAGAGACTACAGATGCTGCTACATATCCTATAATGCACAGGACTGCCCACAAAAGAAAACTGTCTGACCAGGAATATCAAGACTTCCTTTTGGAACTTTCGCTCAAGAAGCTCCAGCCAACTTTTCTGAATTGGGCTTCTATTATCTAGTATTTATTATTTATTTTATTTCTATGAAATAATTAAGCCCTTAATGTCCTAAGAAGCTCCAGACAACTTTTCTGAATTGGGCTTCTATTATCTAGAATTTACTATTATTTTATTTCTATGAAATAATTAAGCCCTTAATGTCCTAAGACTCTCCTCCATTGTATGTAATGAATTAACTGCTCTTCTGTACATACACACTGGAGCTACTTGTGTACTATCTTTAATAGAATGGAGAGAACAGCCACATATAGTCAGGAAAAGTTCTTTTAGGGTGCTTTATTCTTTCACAGAACCTTGGATAAGAACAGCTGCTCTAGACATTCAGTTCATCCAAGGCAGAAAAGCATCCACTGGACCTTCTGGAGAATCAGGATGCTTAAGTTAAGCTCACCTCACTGATTTGACCTTTAAGACATAAAATATGTTTAGGAAAAATAACTTACAGTAGGGTCTCCACTGAGGTCAAGGCCAAGAACTGTATCCCCGGCAGAAAGGAAGAACTCTTTAGCAAGTTTAACAGTCTCCTTGGCTACTGAAGAGCCACCTCTTCTGTCAATTGCCATCAAATACCTTTAATATAAGAAAAACATAGTTGAAAACTATTATGTAGATGAAAAAGACAATTCTGAGTGTGGCTTGACATCAGAGGCTACAGGTAATATAGGTTACTAGGTAAAGTACAGCCTGAGTCTAGATAGCACATTTTATTTGCCACACAGAATGAGACATGAATTCCTAAATACTAGTGACAAGTATCTTGCCACTGTTCAAATTTCTGGTGTTTTGTTTTGTTTTTTGAGACAGAGTCTCGCTATGCAGTTCAGGTTGGCTTTGAGCTCACTTTGTAGCCTACGCTGGTCTCTTGCAACAATCCTCCTGTCTCAGCCTCCCGAGAGGCACCATGCCTGGCTCCAAATTTCCAGTTGTCTCATATTTGTTTAAGCATTTGTCTTTTCCCAGTTTGAGTCAGGAACCTAATAAGGCCCCATCTTTTATTAGTCAACATACCTCTTAAGTCTCTTTTAATCTAGTCACTCATTCTTTCCTGCCCTATCTTCTTTTCTTAGAATTTATTTGTAGCAAATAAATCAGTTTGTTTGTCCTATAAAATTTCTCACAGTTTGGATTTGGTTGATTGTGTCCCTGTACTAACATATTCTCCTGCCTCTTATTCCAAAAAATTGATCCTTACACCTAGTCTGGAGGCTTAATCAGATCAGATTTAATTTTTTGACAAGAATATATAGGTAGTAGTACATTCTCATATGGCTCAAATTATTTCATTAGGGGGTTACAAAATTGGTAATATTCTAATTCTAAAATAAATATCTGATATAAATTCATTCTTACATATTAACTAGAATTTTATAGAACTCTGATACCACCTCTCCCCCCAAAAAATCCCTGCTACTTTTGTGTGATTTTTCTCTAGCATTTATTGGTTATGTATTCACAAAATAAATTCTTCCAGCATTTATTTACTTATTTACAAAATCCGGATCAACTATAGAGAAAAATCTTTTTTCATTCCATTTCCCATGCATTAAGTAACATTATAAAGCGGTATAAATCATATGAACATATCATAATGTAACTGTCCTCTGACTGATGGATATTTTAGGACTTTTTTATTTTTTGTTATAAATAATACAAGTTATAAATAACACTACAATAAGGAGTCTTATGAATAAATCAGTCCATTTTCTTAGGGTCCATTTGTAGAAGAGAATTACTGATTTGGAAGAAAAAACTTGAAAATTTTGAAACATTCCTCTTTAGAAAGGTTTTATTAATTATATATAGCATGTTACAAATCAGCAGTGTGTATTTCACAAACTTGCACAAATTTTTATTTGTTTGTTTTGTTTTGTTTGTATTGGGAATTAAACTCAGGACCTTGCACTTGCCTGGCAGGCACCTGTGCCGCTGAGCTATATCCCTGGCCCTACAAATTCTTAAACTACTAAAACACTATAATGTCTCCTCTTTAAGTCATCTGATTAATGAGGCTAAATATTTATTGACCCCTGGTTTTTCCTGGGATATTAATCTAGTTAGGCTTAATTTTTAGATATTCTTTTTTTTTTTTAATTTTATTTTAAAGACAAAAGAATGGAGACATATGAACCAGAAAAGCCATAAACAATACAGAAAATACAAAGTTATACAGAATATAGTAGGGAATTAGAACTGGATGTTGTATTACATAGTTATCTTCACATTAGTTAACACAAAAACATTAAAGGAAATACCAAATTATAGATAAGATA
>PVLD010012029.1:0-62278 GCA_004027595.1 Dinomys branickii | reverse complement strand
CCTTCCCTTCCCCTCCCTTCCTTCCTTCCTTCCTTCCTTCCTTCCTTCCTTCCTTCTCTTGCCTTTTTGAGACAAGGCCTCACTATGCAGTCCAGGCCAGCCTTGAGCTCACTTAGTAGCCCACACTGGCCTCAAACTTGCAGCAAACCTCCTGTCCCAGCCTCCCAGTGCTGGAATTACAGGCATGAGCCACCGCATCCAGCACCCCACTCTGTTTCTTCTCCACCCTCTTGCTTCCTGGCATTACCTGCCTTTTACATTCCTTTATGAAAAAATAAAATTTCATAACCAAATAACAAGAGAATGACAATAGTTATTACACCATGTATCATTATCTTCAAAGTATCCACTCAGAGTACAAGACATAAACCAAAAAGATTCTTACAAAAAATAAACAGATAATAACAGAAAACCTGCCTTTTAGATCATCTTTTGTCAAGGGGTTTAGACCATCACAGACATGAGCAATATTTGCTGTAACTAAGGGTGCGGAAGCTGTAGACTTACCATATCTGTTTTCTAATTATAAAAACAAATTAGTCTCTGAAATTTAGGAGTCGATGAATATGCTAAATGCTTTAACTCTCTTAAAAACAGCAGCAAATGCAGAGTGTTATGATTGAACACATTTTCATATAATTTAATTATATGATATTTAATATGCTACCAAAATGCTAAAAGAAGTGACAGCATAAAAATACTGTCTGTATCCCTTGGAGATTCATTTGTAAGTACTGCATTTCACCACTTCCATTCTGTACAGCACCGGAGAAAAGTTTGGATATGGCACTAAAGCTTTGGAGTTGCTTGTAACTGCCTTAGTGCACACTTTCTTATGCGTTCACTTCTGTGTCTTGCTTTCTTTCACTCCTTATAGTTTTTCTAAACTTGCATCAATCCTTCTGCACCTCTGCACTTTGCTGCCGTCCTTCTAATGCCCTGATTTGTCCTTCAGTGTGATGACTAGGGCCATCTCCGAAGCTACTGTGGCATCTGCAGCTCTTTTTACAGACCACGAAAGTGCTCTCAGTACACGCACAGAAAGACTGCCCCCTACAGAGTTATCACTCTGTGTTACTTCCTTCCGTGTTTTGAATGTCTTTTTTTTTTTTTTTTTTTGCGTGTTTTGAATGTTGAATCCATTCTCCTATCCTTATGTGGAAATAATTCCATTCAATCACTGCTTCCCACAAATTAATCTACATTTTCATCCCACCCTTTTCCTTGTGTATTTATTTAAGGCACCACTAACATTCTGTGCTCCTCCATTTCACTGACTAATCCGAAGACTCAATGGAGAACTAGTGTTTAGATTTCAGTCTTCTCTAAGATAAAAATACCTGCTCGGTTGTTTCCTTTCATTTTTTTCTTCACTTTCCATTAGAGAACACCAGATGTTTTCTTGGAAAATGCTCTTCCCTTGACTTGAATAAAAATAACAAACCCTACTTCTTCTATGCCTTTCTAGTGCTTTACACAAAGCAGACACATCGATAGAGATAATGCTCCAAATGATCCTGTGAGGTACAAATCATAACTACCCCTACTTCGCAGCTGAAGAGACAGAGATGCAAGACGCCGTTCACCATCCCAAGCTCTCCCTGTGGCATGACTTGAGTTTGGTGAAGTCGCTTCTAGAAATGCTCTGTTATTCTCTTGTTCTTGATATTAGCTTTAGTAGGTCTTCCACGAATAGCTGTCGTTTTAGCCTTTAAAATAAAAATACACATTTCAAAACAACAGATTTGTGCGTCAATAAATTCTTTTACGAATCGCAAGCCATACAAAGGTGTGCGGGAGGAAAAGCAAAAGCCCTCCATTAGCTCCTGTCCCACTCTCAGAGCTGACTTAAGAGCACGTGTAATTCCAAAAATGGGATAAAAATATGTTATTCCATGACTTGACGTTTCACTTAGTAACAGGCTTAGGAAAATGGGGAATTCAGTTATTTTCTTAAATTTGCATGCTATAGATCTGCGTCATTTAATGGCAGCCTAATAACCATAAGCTAGAAGCGGTACATTTTTAGGTTCTTCCCTCATTTTTCTTATAAAGAATGATGCAGTAAGTCTTCTTACACAATAACTGTCTATGAACATACCACTGAGTCTTCCTGTGAAACAAATTCTCATGGATTGAATTATCAGATTAACAGGCTTTGGGTCACTTACCGTGTTGGTAAATGTTGACAAATTCACTTCTGAAAATCTGCACCCATTCAGATATGCAGGGTACATCAGACACCACAGTTTTTCACAGGTTTTGGTCGCTGAATATTAACAGTAATAAATTGTGCCCTTGTGGTAGGAAACATTTTTGCCTAATTTTTCTTTGGCTTGCAATTCCTTGATTCAAAAAGACCATCTGTAGCCAAAATGTGTGGGTGCACATTGTTCTCTTAGCACTCTGGGAGGATCACAAGTCTGAGCTCAGCCCGAGTCAGAGCAATTTAACAAGATCCTGTCTCAAAATTTTCAAAAAAGTGCTGGGGATGCAGCCCAGTGGGAAGGCCAAGGGTTCAATCCTCAGTCCTGAAAAAAAAGAGGAATATATTTCTACATTTCTTGCCTTTTCTCATTAACCATCCATTTAATTATTTCTTTTGTTATATCCTTATTAATTTATAGGAAATATTTAAAAATTGCTACCATTTTAGAATTACATCTCATTAATTTTTGATGTTTTGTTTTCTAAGCAATTACTACTTCTGCCAGTTTCTTCAATTCCAAGTTTAATTCATTTGTTATAATATGCTCAGTTTTCCAATACAGATTGAAGCTCCCAAATTTTCCTTTTAATCAATTTTAGGAAATAACGCTCCAGGCAAATATATACAGCAGAATTCACTCATGTATGGGAAGCAACATGTGCTTGAGAATTCTTGGATTAATATCTGAGGTAAATATTTGTGTAGAAACAAGTATAAAATTGTGTTCATTTGAAGTTACACACACATTATTAAAACTAAGCCATAACTAAAGCATTTACTTAGCATCTATACAAAACACTTCAGCTTAACACTACATTTTATCATTTATTACCTTTAGGTTTGCAAGAGCACACGAATAACAAAAAGCAGACCAACTTTGATTTATTATTGTTTAGACAAATTCCCTGGATAATAGCCCCTTTATTCCTACAGGTAGCCTTTGATGTTCTGGGAGAAAGAGAAAAGGAAAACAAACAGAAAAAAAGAAAATAATGATAAAAATTAAATAATAATTGTCAGAAGAATGGCTATCAAATGTTTTCACCAAGGAAATTGTAAGTACTGTGAAGTGGCAAATATGTTATCAATATGATTTAATCAACCCCCAATATATACATAATATATATTCACATTTAATACCATAAATACATGCAATATATCAAAGACTGATACAAGTTTTCAATATAATCTCTGATATCTATCTGCCTCAGGAGAAGGTACAAAAGGCAAAACCCACACAGTAATCTTTAATAATATATTAGCATATTTTAGAAAACTAGACAGTATAGCTATTATAAACATAGTCACTTCAAGTTAGACCATTAATTGTAGAATTAAAATATGATTAAATGATATCCATTATATGCATTTATATTTCATTAAAAATTAAATATGTCACCATGTATTCTTACAGAGATACAATTTTAAAATATTTTTTTAACCTTCCTATAGGGTTAAGGATACTTCGAAATTTATTTTTAAACTCACACAGAAAAACATAAAAATTGGATGTGTTACTGTTATGTTATGTAGCTTATTGTGGCATTCGAGATTGGACACAAGGTTTTGGCAGAGTAGTCAAGCACTGTGCTACTGAACTACATTCCTACCCCTTTTAAAATTATTTATTTTGGGACAAGGTTTTATTAATTTGTTCATACTGGGCTTAATTAAACCTGCCCTCCTCCCCTCAGCTTCTGGGTACCTGAGGTTCTGGGCATGTGCCACTGCACCTTGATCCGTGCATATCCACACATTACATATAGCTTCAGTCAGGGTCACGCAGTGTCTATATCCGCAAATATTTATCAGTTTTTACACTAAACCATTCAAGGTCCTTTCTTCTAGTTCTTTGAAATGTACAATATAGACAGTCATTTCATGATTGTTATATGTAGATACACCTCCCTAGACTTTCTTACTTGTGTCCTACCCTGACCTCCATGATCACTGTATCCCTGTACCTTCCTCCCTCCTCTCTTACAGTAACCACCATACTAACATACCAAATACCACACTTAACCTCTTGTGATTATCTTTCTGTGTCTGGCTTATTTCACTTCATTTAATGATGGCTTGTTTCACCCATGCTGTTACATGGCTGAGTAATATTCCATTGTGTGTATGCATCACCTTTAGTTCTAACATTTTTCTAGCGGAATTTGTAGGGTTTTCTATATGTATGCTCATATCATCTGCAAACAGACACAATTTTAACTTTTTTCCATATTGGATGCCTTCAATTTTTAAAAATTAATTAAATTTTCTGAAGATCCAGGGTCTCACTATGTTGCCCAGGCTGACCTTGAACTCCTAGGCTCAAATGATCCTTCTGCCTCAGATGCCCAAACAGCTGAGGCTACAGGTGCCTCCCACTGCACGCAGCTGGACTCCTGCTTCCTTCTTTTACCTACTGGTCTAGCTAGAGCTTCCAGTACCACGCTAACTAGATGACGGTGGTGAGAGCAGGTGCTCTTGTTTGGTTTCCCATCTTCATGGAAATTTTCACCATGAAGTAGAAGTCAGCTGTGGATTTGTCCTGTAGATCTTTTATCACGTTACCTTGTTTTTCTTCTCTTCTTAGTTTTTAAGGGTTGTCTCAGTCATTTGCTTAGTTACCTATAGTGAATTTATTTCTTTCTAATTCTTTACGTTGATACTTTCTAACTTTGTCATCATTTCTAATTGATCTTCCTCCTTCTACGCTTGCTGCCTGCCAGACATTCCCAGTTCAGCAGTGGACAGGGACCCCATTAAAATGTAGATTAGTCCACGTGCCTCTCTTCGCATAAAACCCTTTGCTCAGAGTAAAGTCCTGGTGCTGGCCTATGCCCTATGATCCCGCTTCCTGGGGGCTCTGTTTCCTTCCTCCCGGGCCTGCCTGGCATTTGCTGCCTTGGCTGCGCCCCTCCACTTAGTTTCAGGACTTCGGGGTCTCTGGGACCTCGAAGCCTCTCCAGGCTGCACCGCCCCTCCCCACTGTTTGCCTCACCCCCTTTTATTCTTGGCTCTGAGCCTTCTCTCCGTGGGCTCATCCTTGCCCTGCTTATCTGAAATTACAAGCCTCCTTTATTTTGATTGAAATTGTATTGAACCTATGAAGAAATTCTCAAATAAATGGAATCATAAAACAATATTTAGTTTTCTTATCTGCAGAAGAGGTATGCTTTTTCATTTATTCAAACATGTAGTATTGTAGTACTTATACTTTTCTTTCTAAGGAGCTCACTCATAGTTTAAGCTTATTCTTGGATATTTGTTTATTGCTGTAGAAATTATTGTCAATAAGCTTCCATTTCATTGTATTTTCTCTTGTACTTGTATGACACTAGCAAATTGTTATTGTGTATTCATCTTGCCTTCCAAATAAATTTTCAATTCGATTAGTTCTGATTTGAAGTGCTTCTATTATGCAGTCTGGTATTTATTCAGTTAATGCACAAATAATAGTTTGCTCTGTTCATTCTGTATATTTCTTAGTTTTATTTTATGCCTCATTATGTCACACAAACTTTTAGAATAATGTCTGAAATAGAGGTAAGGCAAAAGTAGTACTGCTTTTAGAAAGCAGAAAGACACAAAAAATTCAGATAAATCTAATACATACATTCTTCCTTGAAAACCACACAAAGAAAACTGAAGTAGCTGAATGCCGGTGGAAATGATGCTTTCTAGGTAACTGAGGGACGGAGGATGCTTGCAGACTAGGAGACAGCTGTTGAGATTGGGGCTGAACAAGTGAGAAGTAGCAGTTCAGTCTCTGCCAGCGTAAGGAGAAACCAGGCAACTCTCTGCAAAGCTGTGGGGTGGCATGTTGCATTTAAGCCGAGAGGCGCTCCCAATGCAAATACAATCCTCTCTGCTCAAATCTTTCCAATGTGACCTTGCTGAGAAGGCAAGGGCTGCGGAGTTTGTTGGGAAAAGCAAGCAGATATTGCGTCTTCTGGGTATGATCTCCTCACAGTGCATTTTCCTGATGACGCGGTCTCCAGGCCTGTCAGGATCCTTTCTATTTTAGAGCTTCTCACAGAGAGCAGTGGCTGAGCCTGTTAAAGGCTTTGTGGACCAGAACTTGACTGTGCTTGGGGGCCATTTAAAATTAACTGGCTTGCTTTTACGAGAGAATTCACAAGGCTTAAGTTGGGTCTCCAAGAATAAAATAAATAACCATGATGTGCTGAGCAGTAAAACTAACCTGTAACGAGGGCTCAGAACATAGGTTTTATTTTATTTTAACTTTTGCTTTAAATACATTTTCTAACAGACAATGAATTCAGCAGTGGTTTAGGTCTGGCACCTTGGAAATGTATCCCAGGAAGCAGATTCTTGCCTAGGTGATTTATCAAAGATGTGTTCTCAGGAAAGGGAGCTGGGGCAGGTTGGGGCAAGGGAAGAGACAACGTGGTCTGAATGGGAGGCTGCTCAGTCTGGTTCTATAGCATCTCTGGGCACAAAGGACACAACCGTATCTGCATCCCTGTGTCAGTCTGCCATCTTCGGAGGCCTCCTCCATTCTGAGACCATCAAGAGTAGCATAGGTTCTTCTACTGTAGTATTTTCAGTTTCAATGTGATGTTTAATTTTTCTTTTTACGTTTACATTTCTGATCCAAGTGATGCTATTTCAGTGGGAGGCATAGACATTCAGTTTCCCTAACTTCATTTATTGAATTACAGATCTTTTTTACACTAATTTATGACTCAACCCATACCATATGCTGAATTCTTATATACACTTGAATCTAGTTTTGAACTTTTAAAGTTCTTTCTTTTATTCATGAACTCAGGATACCACCTTGTTTGCCCTTAGTTTACAGTAGGCTAGCAGGTCTAATCCCCCTCACTGCTATGTATTTTGCAATTTGTCTATTGTTGCTTATTTTATAAGTGAATAAAAGCCCTTCAACATCAATTTCTAGTTAAAAAATGATTTTTAATTTTTATCAAAATTTTAATGTTTCTAAATTAATTTAGAACTGGGAACCTTATGACATTGAATCTTCCTATTTAGAGGACACAATGTGTCGTATTTCCATGTGTTCATTTCGTCTCCAAAACAACCTTTTAGAAGTTTTCTTTCTACTGCTCTTGCCCTTGGGGGCTGGGGATATAGCTCAGTGGAATAAGCGTCTGCCTAGCAAGCGCAGGGTCCTGAGTTCGATCCCAAGTACTGCCAAAAAAAAAAAAAGTGATAAATTTAAACAGTTGTTTCCATCCCCAAGATAAAAAAAGTTTGCCTTTAGTTTTGGGCTGGAGGTACAGCTCAGTGGGGTAAGTGCTTGCCGCTAAGCACTAAGGCCCTGAGTTCGATCCCCGGTCCCGAAAAAAAAAAAAGGAACGGATGTTTCTACTGCTCTTGCCCATTTTAATTGCAGTTTCAACTTACAACTTTTTATTTAATTATAGAAAAGACAAAGATTTCTATTTCTTTATTGCATATGTAAATCTTCCTGAAATCTTTGTTTGTGATAGTATAATAGTTCTGCTAGTTTCCAAAATACAATACATTATCTACAATGATATGCCATCTTTTCCATTTTTTATACTGATCAATTTTTTCTTTTGTCTTTTATACATCTACTGACTAGTTTCTGTAGAAAAATTTTAAATAATCTTAGTGGACATCCCTGCCTTGATCTTGACTTTTATTGACAAATTTCAGTGTTTTTCATTAGGTGTGAGCTACCTGGACATTTTCCTATTTCTTTACATTGTTTCTGGTCCAGTAAGGGCAACTTCTCCCAGGGCTTGCCCTAGGCTGTTTAGCAGAAGCATAGGCCTTAGCTCTCTTTCTTTGATTAACTTCTTTTACAGTCCCAAGGCTCCCTGACCCCCTCACTGGCCTTTGACTGCCTTTTTCTTATGAAATGCAGCCCCAGTGCAGCTGAGGTTAACTGGTCACAAATTCTGGGTCCTGCTTCCACTGTTGGCTTCCTCAATGCAGTGGCGTGATGGGAGTTTCTGAAATTCCTCCCATTGCTACACTTAGTGTGGGGTGTGGCGCTGGGAGCAGCTGGTGAAAGGAGCCCTGTGAAGACAGTGGGCAGGCAGCGAGCTTCCCTTCACCCCTTCTCCCAGTGGGGACATCACAGCACGGCCCAGCCTGTGGCCTCTCTAGGGAGGTCCGGGTACTGAGCAGGATGGTGCCCATTAGTCTTCATTCTCTTTGCCTAGGAAGGCAATGTCCTGTAGCTCTGAAATTTAGAAAAAAAAAAAACAAGTTCTTTTCTTTCCAAGTCATGACTTGTAAAATTACCTCTATTAGTCTGGATTCGATCACAGAAGCCGAGACACTGGGAATAGTGCAGAATGAGGTGTTTATTCTAGTGGTGGGAATCTAAATAATTGCAGTGATTGTAAAAATAGCCATATTTTGGCCATTTCTTCATTCCAGTTTGCTTTTTTGGTGTGGTTCCTGAAGACACATAATTAGCTATGGGAGAGCAAGGAAGAGTGAGTTGACGACCTTTGACTTGAGTGTAAACGAGGTAGAAAGGAAGCTTATCAAAATAGATCATAGGAGAAAGGGGTGAGGGAAGGAAAACTGGGTGATACACTCACAAGTAGATTTACAGCACAACAGGAAAGAGATACTGTATTGCAGTCCTCATTCTTAAAACTGGCTCGTCAGTGTATTTGCTGGTATTTTCAACCCTTCAGTCACTTGCAGTTCCACGTTCCCCTTGCAGCAAATGTCAGCAAACGTCTCAGGCCTCTGTGGTTTCTTACCTGCGAGAGATCAAACTCCTTACTCCTGGTGGTTTGGGCCAGTTCTTTCCTTCCTTCCTCTGTTGGGTTGTTCTAGTTTTCCACTGATTTGACTCAAAGAGTATGAAAAGGGAAGGAGCTGCGTAATCCATACGGACACCTCCTTACCCTCATGACATGGTAGAAGCCAAGTTTCCTCATTGTCATCAAGATAGGTAAATCATTTCAGCTAGTAGCACAACCTGTAGTTTACCTCTTAATTTACTAGCATAGAAGTGTAAAGTGATGGTGTGGCTGTCTCAGCTTCCAGGTTAATGAAACTCTTGCCGTATCCTTTACTGAATTATTCTTTTTTGGCGGGAACGAAGCTAAGACTTGTAGATTAGCAGAGCCCAAATTTATGGTGATGAGAAAGAGAAATTGTACAAATTTACTACTAAAGGTTAAGTAATATAAGTGTTCACATTTCCTTCTTTTGAACCCTGGATCCTTATATCCTTGCTGTTGGAGGAGCACCACCATATAGACTTCGCAGGCCTAGAACGCATTCTGCATCCTTGAGGATGTTTCCCAGCACTCAAGACACTGCCTCTCAGCCAGCTCTCATCTGTCTTGGAAAGCTCCTTACATTGCTCTGCCAAAGGATCTGCTTTAGAGTGGTGGTAAGACCAGGAATACCACGAATATTGTCACACGGATGCACTTTATTTGCTGCTACCTGGATTCCCTGGCTAGAAACCATGTGAGGTGTTCTTCTGTCATGATACATAAGCCTTTCAAAGGCTACAGTTAGTAGTTCTGGTAGAGGCATTGCAGACACAGAAGGCAAAGTCACAGTCCTGGTATTCATTCTGGCAAGAACAAAGAATTGCTTCTTCCTGGACGGAAACTATCCAGACTATCAACCTACAACCAAGTGCCTGGGTGTTCCTCTGCAGGATGATTCCATAAAAGGGCTTCAGTGTGGCTCTGAACTTTTGGAAGATAGAGTCCTCAGTAGTTGAGTGTGGGCATCTGGGTCTTGATGGATGGAGGTCTATGCACCTCCTTTAATCTATACATGATCTCCTAGCCTGCTGCCATGCGACTTTACTCATTACCCTGCTGAGCAGTACGGCAAGAGGCTAAGAAAGATGATGGCTCATATCTTCAGAAGGAGGAATCCATGGATTTATTAAAACCTTCTAATCCTGAGGCCATTCTTTGGTGAGCACTGTTCATATTGCATATTGTACATTGATGATCTCTGAATAATATGTTCTAGTTGATCTTTTTCTTTCTCACTAATAGGCACTAGTGTTTTTGATATTCTGCTTATCATAGTAAACACTATATATGGATATGTCTATTATATCTATTTCATATATAAAATGAAAATAGATGTGTCTTCTTTATATTTAAGTTCATGTCAGCACTTGTTAAACTCTATGGTGTGAGGGAGGAGTAGAGTCCACTTCTTGTTCTGTGTTGCCGGGTGCCTTTTCCTGGAAGTGTGTATAGAGCAGACTGGCTATTCGTTTTCTTAGATGAGATTTTATTCTGGATATGAGTCACTGTAGAGGAATTTAGTTTTGAATAGATATGACTTTTATTGCTTTTGTTTTCTGATGTGTCACAGAGGAATGTTACTTTTAATTATTTGCATTTGTAATACTTGTAGTTTATCCTTCTTCAAAAAGATTGACCATGGCTCTGAGAGAACAGCTCTAGGTTTCTCTTTTACCTAAGCTCCACCCTGGCTGTGACTGTGATCGTGTGCTGCACACAGGGAAAGCAGAGAGGGGAGAGTAGGTCTCCTGACTTAGCTGTGCTCAAACCAGCTCTCTGATTAATTATGCAACCATCGCTTCTGCAGTCTATGTTTGTTGATTTTGAGCAGGGAGCTTTTCCCGTGGCTCCCTCTGGAAGGACCCATCTTAACCCTGGACAAATATCCTACATTGAAAATTTGACATAATAGTTTTAAAGGATCAAGAGAATTTTATTTGAATAAAAACAGTGCTAAAGTAGATCCCAGAATAAAATTACTCTGGACCAATTACATTTCTTTATGGTTAGAGAGACTATAAATTTATATTATATTGCTACCATCCCTCTATTCCTCTATCTATGCAATCCTAACTTGTCACCTACTTTTAGGATAATTTTGGGCAAGTTACACCATATTTATGTTCCTCAGCTTTGCCTTTTAAGACTCTCAATGGTGCTCTGAAATTAAATTAGTTGAAATTTATTAATAATGATGGGAATCATACCTAGCAGAGACATGCTGTAAATTATTTTCTACCTTCTTTTATATTAAACAATGTAAGATTATACAAATGTCTTTGAGTTTTTCACTGTTATCCTGCTGTAAGACTAACATCTAAAAATAAGGCCTTATGCAACACTCTTGAACTTAGAGAGGAGTCACAAGTACAGTAAAAATAACTTCTCACCAGACTTATCCCAGAATTATTTTTCTTCCTGGTTTCCCACAACCCCAACTTTCATGTGCACTTGCAGCAAACAAATACTCTTTCAAATATAATCATATTACTACCATCAAGAGCAAAATGCTGATACTGACAATTTACATATAAAACTCCCAGATTTCATTCAAGTTTCAGCAATTACTTTTTAGCTGTTTGTTATAGCATTAAAAGGTACAATTCAGACTTACGTGCTGGGGTTAGTAGTCATACTTCCTTGGTCTTTCTATGGCTTTTGATACCTTAATACTTTTGAAGATTACAGGAGAGTTAATTCGGAGAGTGTGACACAGTGGATTTCTGTGACGTTTCCTCGCAGGCAGATTCAGGTTATATGTCTTTGGGAAAAGTACCACAAATAGCGATGCATCCTCCAAAGTGATACATAAATTTTCATTTGTCCCATTGCTGCTGAAATCCCTCTGACGCTTCCATAGGTGATGTTTGCAAGGACATTCATTTCTTTTACCTTGTAGCTAATAAGTCTTTTGAAGAGTATTTTTAATTTATTCATTCACAAGAATGGACTATGGTTTCCTATTTTATCCAACAGGCTGTAATCCATTTGTGTCATTGTTTACCTGGTGCTCATGTTGGTCTAGATTTGACCACTGATAGCTCCTGGAAGCTGATTCTTCTTTTGTTTGAGCTCCACCTTATTGCTTTAGGAAGATGTCTTTGTTTTCTAAGACTAAATGTTCTGGGAACAGCTGAACTTAACAGCCCCAGCCTCAGATCCAGACATTTCTCTCTTAGGATCCTTAGTTCCCTTAGGCAGATAACGGTATTCAAAATCAAGTTCTGATGCTCACTACTTTTACTGCTTTGGGAGATCTTCACTGGCACCAGGTCTTCTCTGTGGAGAGTACTGAGGGATATGTGTACTATATTGTATGCCCGTAAGCATATGCACACCTCTGTGAACTCCTTTTTCTGTTTTTATGTATTGAAAGCTAGTAGCTCACTCATAGCCCTGATTTGAGACCAATATGACAAGGTTCAATGTTTTGTTTCTCTTCACATGTTTGATTCTTTTCTTTTTCTGAAATGGACAACTTGGCAAGGTTTCATACACTGACTTACTCATCCTCCCTTTGCGCAACCCTCCTGCTGTGCACGGAAGCCCTGACCCTACTCATCTCTGGCATCTCTATCTGTGGGTCCCTCCTTCCTCTACTGATCCTTCAGCCCTTGCCCTTCCCTGCTTCACTGCATATGAGCCCTCTTCACCCTGTCTGGGCCCTGAGGCTCACTTTGGTTCAGTTTCCCACCCCGCAGGCACACTCTCTTTGTTCCTTTTGGGGTTCAGTTCTCTTCGCTGGGCCTCTACCCCCTGCTCCTATCACCAACGCAGTCACCTCACTCTAACCTACCTGATGCCATGGTTTTGGTCACGGTTGTTCAGGATGGAAAAAGCACAAGAGGCCAAGGAGAGGAGAGGGCTTTGGCTACTTGAATAGAGGCAAGAGTTGTCAGCAAACACAATGTTAATGACAGAACTCAGGCACATCCTATGGCTTGTGCTCAACCTCCTCCCTCATAGAACCATGAATGCTTTGGTACTCACAAGCTCAGAGCCTATAGCCGGTTAGAAACACTCATGAACCTGCAAAGTCTCACCCTGAGTTTTATTTCTCTCTTCTTTTTAGTACCTGGTGATTTCACTTTTGTTAGGATGTAAATCTACAGTGTTCCCTCAAAGTCTCATGTGTTCCGGGGTGGGCTTTTGGAAGGTTATGAGTTGTGGTGCACTGTGCTGATCAGTGAGTTAGCCCATGCAAGATTTCACAGCCGGTTACAGGGTCTGGAGGGAGGAGGCCGACACTGCGGTGTGACCCAGGAGCTGCTTCTTGGCTGCCTTGAGCTGGGCAGCTTCCCTCTGCTGTGCCCCTCTGCCACACTGCTTCTGCCTGGAGCCAACCAACCATGCAATGGCCCCTCGGAGGCGTGAGCCAAAAAACGAAAACAAAACAAAAGCCTCTCCTCCTTGAAGTTGCTGGTGCCTGATACTTCCTTCCAGGGACAAAAGTCACTAGCACACTTTTCTTTTTCATCTTGAATTTATCCATGCATTTAAACATTTTACTTATGTGGTATTTATCTTATGTGTTTGTAATGAGAAAAATATTTACTGGTTTTTTAGCCAACCATGTGGCCAGACAACCCTCTGATACGGTTTTTAAACATTTTTTTCTCTCATGCTTACATGTTCTCTTCCTGAACCATATCAATCAAAGGAGAGAAAGAGAAGATGACAGATGTTTCTGTTTAGTATTTAGTTATAAAAATGTTTCTAATAGGTATGATATTTAGCGTAGTTATCATAAAACAGTGTAGCTTGAGGCTTTTTCTCTCAAAAAGTGACAATGCCCTGTATTGTATTAGTGGCATGCCTTTCACTGTAGCATATAAATTAGTATAGAATAATATTGTAAATTGAAATGACAAGAGGGACCTCACCTCCTGATTCAGACTTTTACCCAGACACAGGTATCACAGGCAGAACGTACCAGACGGTAGAGAGAGAGACATTGAACTGTTTGTGTTTAAGTTTCAAAATCTATGATGTAAATGCAAAGGAGGAAAAGAAAAGCTATATTCTATGATGACATTTACTCTTCCTAACAGAAAGCAGACACATTTCTTCATGATGGGAGTTTTGAAAGGCAGTGGTCACTGAAATGGTTATTGAGTCCATGGGAATCCACTCTGTGTGAGCGAGGGTCACCCCTCATCAGGTCTGTGGAACCTTCTGTGGTGGAACTTCACACCTCATCCCTGCTCAGGATGCCCTGGGACAAGGACACCATCAGTGTGGCGCTCTTTCAGTGCTGTGCGGTGTCTGTGACCTGGCCTTTGTCTTCCTACCATGGCAGTGGTGCCAGTTTCCCGTGTCCAGATTCTACACCATGCAGACAGAGATGCACTCACGTCTCAGGATGCCCTGAGCACCTGTGGATGACTTTATATTGGAAAATGTTCACACTCTTGCTGTAACTTTGTTTTCTCCATATGTAAATGATTTGTATATTGTGATGATTTTCCAGCAGATACAGTAGAGTTTGCTACTCTAACAAACTCAGCATATTACAGTAATTTTCAGACAAATGAAATTGTGTCTTGTTCTAACAGGGTTGCTGTTTGTTCTTTTCTGGAGGAACAAGGTAACTGAAGATCTTTTCCTGTAACAACTAAATGAGAATATTTTGCTGTTTTTCACACTGATTTTTAGATTGATGAGTCTCTTAAAGTAAAATAAAAGACTCAGAAAATCAGTCCTGTGTTAGTGTGACTAATTTGATACTTTGTTTTTTAGTTTATATTATTGCCATTTTTTACTGTTAAGTTTCAGTGTAAATTTAAAGTACATTAATGATGACATGGCTCATTATGTAATAATCTATATACATTTACCATTAATAATTTGCAAAGTACATATGTACTAGAACAAATTAAGAATTAGAAAATGATGCTTAGCCAGCTCTGTTATAGAAATTGTTTATTTTTAATATAGATCATTTCATCAGTACGTTCCTGGAACACCAGGGTTGTGTCTCACTGTGATGAATAATGAAACTGTGGCCTGAAGGGAGGGTACAAGCGAGTTACTTTTGTGTGTGTGTGTTTTCGAGACAGGGTCTCGCTATGCAGTTCAGGCTGGCCTTGAGCTCACTTTGTAGCCCAAGCTGGTCATGAACTTGCAACAAGCCTCTTGCTTCAGCCTTCTGAGTGCTGGGATTACCGGCATGTGCCACCCCTCATGGCACTGTATTTCAAGGCAAGGAAGTAGAGCTTCAGATCCCCATGAGGGCTCTCTGTCTAGGAGACTCAAGGGGTTCAGAAGAGGGCTCATGCTGCTGTGTAACTGACAAAATCTCCACCCTATAGGAGAGGACGTAATTTTCAGGGTCCAATCCTTGCAATATTCACACAGTGCCCATGTAGGAATCTGTTACAAATTAATAACTGACTTTGTTACAGTTTAGCAGCTTGATGTTTCTTTTTTACAAGGTACAAGTTCTTTACAGAATGCTCTATATTATTAACAGGTATTATGGCTTTGCTGTCCCAGGACCTTAAAAAGAAATGCAGACTCTCAGACCTTGAAGCACGAACTGCTAATCTGACAAAATCTTGTGTGGTTTGCATGCACATCAATGTCTGAGAAGCATCAGTTTTAGATGCACATAGAATTGGAAGAATTACAAACATGATTATGATAGTTTGTATCTGGATCTCCCCTGAGGCCTCATGTGCTCACAGGTGGAGCTTCTGGGAAGTGATCAGATCATGGGAGCGTGATCAGTGGAATCCATTCGCTGATGAGTTTGCGAAGCCTGTTTCAGGAGGTGGATTCTGGGGGTCTCTCTCCCTCCCCGCCTCCCTTGATCTCATTCTCTCTCTCTGTCTTTCTGTTTCTGGCCACCATGCCATGAGGTCTTTCTCCTTTTCCATACTGTCCTGCCCTAGAGTCAGCCAATTATAGACTGAAACCTCTATAAACTGTGAGCCAAACTAAACCTTTTCTCCTTAGAGCTGTGTCAGAGACTATGTCTCAGCAATGAAAGAAGTAACTAAGACAACCATACACACTTCATCTATGTAAAAGTTTACAGTTGGCATTAAACAATAAGCATAATAAAGAAGTATGATGTTGGGATATTTTTATATGAAGAAATTTAAAACCTACAGTTTAAAAAAAAAACTTATTTGATTCCAATGGAAAACTGCAATATAGTCATAGTAAAAAAAATTGTAATAAGGGCCGTAATGCCACTTTTGTCATAAAGGTGCATTGTTATGGGTGTGTAATACCCATGGTTATTCTTTAGAATACTATGCTTGATGAATTATTAATTTTAATTTTATGAGTAATTCATTGTTAAACAGTGTTATGTTAAACAATGAGTATTTAACAGGAAAAAGTAAAAGAAATTATTATTTTTTTTAAAAGAAATTAAAGTATTGATGTTTTAATATTTTTGAGGGTTTATAAAAAAGCATCAAAATTTTGAACTGTGACTATTTTTTGGTGTACAAAGTCTAAAATATAACAATAGAAATAAATTCCTATGTGAATGACAATGAAGTGCCAATAGAACTCAACAAAAAGTAATTTTACCTGGGTTATTACACCTGAAGCAGTCTTCACACATGACAACAGCACTTTGCATACACACCTAGCGCTTAGACCGGCAGCATATGTGTTTTGCTTTCTTGATCTTTTTGCAGGGCACATTTGACATCTTGCTGGTCTTGCTGTTTTGTCAGGAGGCTCTGATTATATTACACAATGTGTAGTTAAGAGGAACATGCAATATCAGTAAAACAAAGTATTAAAATCTTAATATGTATTGCATGTTTAGAATAAACATCAACATTTCACACCAGCTGTGTACTTGCTTACAAAACCTAAATTATAACATCAAAAATAAGTACCTATGTGAACCACAACATAAATACGAAGAAGTCCACCACTAAAACAATCTTTCCTTCAACTGTCACCTCCAAGGCAGTCTTCACACATGACAACCGCATGTTCCGTACACAGGTCTCTCTTACGCTCGCAGCACATGTGCTTATTCTCCTTTCTTGTGTGACAGGTTGTTCTTTTCACCTCTTATTTTCCTGTTTTGTCAGAGGCTTCCTACTGTATTGTACAACATGCTTTTAGCAAGACAATAAGATATCGGTAAAATAAAATACGAAATATGTAACGTGTGCTTATGATAGGCATCAACATTTTCACATCAGGTGTTTACTTGCTTACAAAACCTAAAACGTAACCACACAAATGAAAACCTATGTGAACTACAGTGTAAATACAAGCAAAAGTCTACTACAGAAATAGTCTTTGTTTCTATCGTCACACCCAAGGCAACTGACATCTTTTTGGCTTTCTTGTTGTTGTACTAGGTCTTTGTGATGCCTGCCAGCCCACCTTTCCGTTCATGAGTGTGTTCCATGATTTTTTTATGTAGTAACCTGGGCAGAGACATTTTGTTTTTCCTTTGCTGTAAACTATCTTTTGTAAGATCCAATCCCAATCCACTAAGAACATTTCTCTCTGGCATCGTGCACTTGTTATTTTCTTTGTAAACTATCAGAATATTTATGGTACACATGTTTAGGATCAAGTAAAATATAACCAATGACCAATGATTTGTGTTTTGAGTGACATCATAGTTGCTGCATAACTCACCAACAACATCTACTCCACCTTTTTTCTCGTTGCAGAAAGTTCGCATCTCATGTTTCCATTTTGTCCACATTTCCCTATCAATGTCTCCATCATGGTGCAGTACCAGCAGTACCAGTTTGTTTTTCTTTGGCATAAACAAGGCCAATATTATCTTTCTGAAAATCAAAGATTGTATTGTGCAATTCTCTGTTTTGAAATTGCAACATTTCATTTGGAATTTCTGCTTTGTTCCTGTGTACAGTTCCAACCCTGGTCAACTTGTGCTCTGTTACCAAATGTAACATCAAGTAGAAACTGGTAAACCAATGGCTGAATGTCGCATTCTAATTGGTTTGAGCAATGGGAACAAGTCCATTCACAACATTATTTGGTTTATTATTATACAAATAAGGATGAGTTCCAAGATAAATTTCTAAATTAAAAGCATACTAAGTCTTTACGTCTATAAGGGTATACATTTTTCTGCCATATTTTGAAGATTTATTTAGGTATATCCTGCCTGAATCTACAGCAACCACAAAGTGCTGCAAGATGTTCGCCAATAGTCATATATTTGGATGGTGTATAAGTTGACAATTACTCACAAATCTCTCAAACAATGAGTAAATAGCAGCCAGATTATCAGTTCTTCTTTCTTGGTGGGTGGTTTTGTCATTGAACCTCGGGCAAGTTTGAAGGAAACCAAATCTCCTTAGAGTCGTTGTTATTTTACAAAGCTCAAGCCCACACTCACTGCTTTTCCAGAAGTCTTTTATATTACTGTGATTACCATGAGAAAGCCCTGGTGAACACAGCAGCCCTATGAATGCTTTTAATTCAGCTAATGAGGTGTCAAAATAAATACATTTTTGAGTATGGCTATTGGTGCATACAGAATGTTTTACTCGTATTTCAGCATTTGTGTATTTTACAACATCTTGTAGCATTTTTTCTGTTAAAAACAATTTCCAACATTGAATGGCAGTGCTGGCTTTCTGTCCAATAGTTTTCATCCCTGCTAAGATCCTCATTCTATTCTTGGACTTAGTTCTAACATTGGATCATGCCATTTGGTTAGTGACCATTTTGTACCATTTTGACTAGTCAAATTTGTACTTTCATTGCTGTTTTCTTCACCATATGAGTAGAGGAGGTCTGTATTACCTGTCTGCATCAGCCCATTCTTGCTGCATGTCACTGCCAGTGGAACTTTGGCCTACATGGTCAATGTCAAAGTCACTATCATCTTCCTCACCTGTTCATGAGTAGTCTGGTGACTCACTTCCAACCTCCAGAATGTGCAAATCTGCTTTTTCATGTATCATTGTACCGAATTGGGTTACTTCTATCAGAAAAATCAAAAGAAAACTTTTTAAGCAACAAATCATAGATGTGCAGAAATGTAGTAATAAACATTTCATGGGTAAAACTCACCTGTTACTGTTTTGGAGTTCTTGTACACATCTTGCCATTTGCTTACCTAGTGTGTGAAGGCAAAGATGGGTGTTGCTTTTCCCAGGCACAGCTACCATGAGTCATGCCCAGAGTCCATTATGGTAAATTGCATGTTTAGCTAACAGAAGAATTATGTGAGTGCATTTTACCCCCTGTGATGTTCAGGTATACATACCCAAAACCTGTTAGCTGGCACAGTATGTAGGTAAAAATCCTGGTTTGACACTTTGCACATGTGCACACACCTTGCTGTTCATCACACCACGTGGGTAGACACAAAGATTGCTTGCTGCATCTCCCAGGTACAGCTACTGAGACACATAGCTCACTACTATTATGCTAAGGTACCAATTTTCAGTGGAAAATTATGGGATGGGTGATTGTAACCCACTGCTATGTCCTCCTTATAGATATATTTCTAAATACTTTTGGAGTTTTCAGAACTTCTATAACTTTTCTGAAATTAGTTGGAGAATTTTACTTCTTTAAACTACAAATTATTATCATTATTATTATTTTTTTGTGTGTGTGTGTGGTACCAGGGATTGAACTCAGGACCTTGCACTTGCCAGGCAAGTGCTTATTCAACTGAGCTATATCCCCAGCCCTAAACTACAGATTATTAAAAAATCTTAAAGTCAGTAATGTCTGAGGAAAGGTTCCTGTCCAATCATATTGTTAGTAGAACTGGAGATAACCAGAACAGGTTAGCATCTAAACTTCCCTGAAGAATTTGTTCCCATGAAAGCAAGAGAAACAACTATTTTATAACACTTTATTATATCCTTATAAGTTGCCTCTTCATGCTCAGTTTTCTTTTGGTGTAAATCTACTTATTTGAGTTGTATAATGTACATGAAATCAGCTTATTGTTGTTATTGTTATAAAATCAAGAAGACAGTACCTTAAAAATGTCTTTATGGGAGGAGGGAATACTTTTATTAAACCTTTACATGGAGTAAGCTGAAGCATTATCAGCAGCACTTGAAACCACTTGATGGCTGTTAGCAAAAAGAAGATTCTTTGTTGTGGCCCGGGAAAGACTAGACTTCCCTTGTGATGTCTGAATGGCTGAGATGATGGGAGTTTTATACCCTACCCAATAGGGTATCATCAGCAATTTACACGGAGCTTCCTGCATTCTATTACTTTGGAAATGTTATTGCAATAGCTTCTTAGATACTCACTCTGCCTCTTGTGATATTTTGCATATCTGTAATTAGCACTTACAAAACTCAATTTTTCTGAACTCAAGTAAATGAAAAAATATTCTGGGTAATGTCTGCCACCATTTAGATTTCTGTAATATGGGATGTGTATATATATATATTGTTTTTTATTTTTATTTTGAGGACTTCATTTCTGAGGTACCAGATAATATTTTCTCCAGGTGCTTTTGAAATCATGCAAGGCATTTTAATGTCAACCTACACATTTTTAAAAGAGTGTGCATAAAGCCTTTCTTGGGATCACAAAGAAAAATGCATAAAGTGAGAAAGGGCTTTTTTAAAAACCTTAATAAGTACAGTGGAGATTTATCATGGGGAACTTGCTTCTCTGGAAAGCAGTGCTATCCAGCCACTGGTCAGTCTCACTCACACGAGGCAAACTCCATTACTCACTGTGAGCAAGAAAAAGGTTACCTGACCCAACTGCTGAGTATTAGCTTTTTTTGTTCAGCTATGAAAAAAATTGCTTTGCCACTTAGGTCAGCATCATGATGTAAATCTTAATGAAAGTTTCCGAGATGTGAGAATGAATCAGGCTGTTTGGCCCCCTTGATGCTCTCTTAATCTGCTGTTTTCTTGCCTTATTTCCTTCAGCTTGGTTTCGGAGCACCTATCTCTATGCAGACCACTGACAGAGCAATCGCCAGCTCCAGTCTGATGTTCCAGCTCACAGGGCACCCAGGGTGCAGACATGGGAGATCCACAGGCTAGTTTTCTTCCACTGGGGAATTAAAAGAGGAAAAAGTGAAATTCTCCTTTTAATTCATTTCCGGGATTTAAAAAGAATTGCATTTTATTTGAAGCTGATGTCTTTATTGAACAATGAATAATGTAATTAGACATTACATTCTATATAAGACAAAAGTTATGTGGATTATCTTTATCAATTAGTATGGGTGTCTTGGTTACTTTTCTCTCGTTGCTGAGAAATACCCAACACCCAAAATGAAGGAAGGAAAGGTTTATTTAGCTTACAGTTTGTGGAGGTTTCAGTCCATACTTGGCTGGTTCAGAGGCAGAGTGGCGCAAGGCAGAGAGCAAAACTGTTCAGGGCAGCAGAGCACAGCAAAAACCACCAGAGCAAAAGGGAAGAATGGCTGCAAGCAGCCTCCTCTTCTTCCCTACATTGTAAACCACCTACCCCACCCAGGGGTCGTGAACGTCTCACACAATCTCCATGCCTTCCTCTTCCACAGGCTCAGGATGTTTACAAAGGAAGCACCCCAACTTCCTCCTGAGTCACTCAGCTAATTTCTAGATTCCCCAAGTTGACACAATGTATCAACCATAACAATGGGGCACAACACTCCTTAAACTAATTTGATTGTTGAATCCCTATGATCTTTGTAGGCATAGCTATTGAATTAGACTATGCTTTTTGTTATAAAATGAATTATTTTAAAACATGGTAAGACAATCTAAGAGAAATTCAAACAAGTATGGAAAATGCACATTGTCTGTAATCATTTATTCATTTACACAGTCAAGAGCTGCTTATTGGTATGAAAATGCCAAATTTTTCTCTTGATACCAAGAACATTATGATGAGCAAGACATACAAGATCCTTACCCCCCATGTGTACTGTATGTGTGTTTGTTAGTGTTTTTGTTCTTTTACTTTTAAAATAAAAATAAAAAATAAAAAGATCCTTACCCTCACGATTATTAGGTGACAGTGGGGAAAAGACAAAAAAAACAAACAAGATAATTTGACATAGTGGCAAATGCCATGAAGAGATGAAACAGGGTTTATAAAGAGCTGATTTACTAGGGGAGACCGAAATTGTAAATGGACAGCCTGAGAAAGCCTCATGTGGAGTGTGACATATTTGACTGACAAATGAATGACAAAATTAACAATCCCTTGAATTTTATTGGAATAGAGAATTCTGCGCAAAGCACAGAACAAGTATAAAGGCTTTAGAGTAAGAGGACACTGTGAGGAGGAACAATGGGCGTGTAACCCAGAAGGCAGGAGCAAAGTTCCTAGGAGATAAGGTAGGAAGGGGGGTTACTTAGGTAGGAGTGGATTGCTTAGGTAAGCGACAACTTTGGAGAGTAGATTGTGATAGGCAAGAACTTCTAGGCTTCCTAAAAAGGAATTGGATTTTATCCTAAGAGCAACAGAAATAGAAATTTTAGCTGTCATGTGACATGTCTGCTTAACATGTTTTGAAGACCACTTTTGATGGCTCATAAAAATAAAAGCGTTGGAAAAATGAATCAGTTAGTCACTAATGTAACCTAGATGAAAAGTAAGAATGGTTCTACCTCACCATGGAGATAAATATATGGACTATTTGTGAATAGATCTTGAGCTGAGTAATAGGAGGTGATGACAGAAAATAACAGAGGAATAAGTTTGTTGACTTCAGCAACTGAGTAGACCTGGCATCATTTATTGGAGGGAAGACCTGCCTGGGAAATTCAAGGGCTTTATAAAGTCTGAAATACCAATTTATACGTCAAAGGAAGAGGTACTGATTAAAGGGTGGGGAAGAGTCAGAGCGGGGGATGCACATTGTGGAATTATCTTTGTACTGCTTCTGTCTTAGGAATACTTATTGGTTATCCTAGGGAAGCTGGAATAAGACAAAAGGGAAATGAGGCAAAGATGCAGACAGACCACCGCCAAGAGAGTGTAGCCCTCACCGGCCAACTCTTCAATTGATGACTTAAGATGTACTTTGGGGGGGTGTATATGAGCATGATTTTGCAGGTGTCCTCTGCCCAGTGGAGAATAATGGGGAAGAAATAATCTGCCGATCCACTTTCCTTCTATATGTTCTTAGTCTAAGTCAGTTCCATGGAACTTAACTGTCCTCCATCAGGTGTTCATGCTTCTAACAGGAAGCCACCGGGAAGTCAGAGTCCCAGTGATCCAGTCCAGCCAGTGGATAGAAGTAGGCTGTCCTTCTGCATGGATCTTGTGGGTCTATGGTGACAGCTTCAGCACTAGCGGAGACCTAGCTCCACACCATGAGGTCTGTGCACATTTCTCCTCTGGCTGCTGTAGCTGGAAAGCAAGGCAAGCAGCCAAAGCGTAAGTGGACGGCGAAGCATGGGCTGAGTAGAGTGCTGGTGGGTTTGCCACGGCACCTCTCAATTCCTACCGAAAGCCTTCACCTCCCTGTGACTGTACTGAGATAGGAAGGGGATGGTTAGGGTTGAATGAGTCCACAGCAGTGGTGTTCTCTTGCAGTAGAGCCAGTGGCCTGATGAGAAGAGGAAGAGACGGTAGAGCTCTTCACATTCACTTCCCGCCTCCTGCTACCCTGGTGGGGGCACAGTGAGAAGGCAGAGCCCTCTGCAAGCCAGGAAGAGAGCCCTCGCTGGACCTGACCATGCTCACCTCAGGCTTCAATCCTCAGGAACCGAGGGATAGTAAATTCCGGCTGCCTGTGTTAAATTCCCTTATGGCAGCTGAAGTTGACTAATACCATTTTCAAAACAATGGGCTAGATGAGGGCTTGCGCATGAAGAGAAGAGGGTGTGCAGAAAGAGGCTGGCAAGAAGACGGAGTCTTAGGGTCACCAATATTAGAGGATGAGAGCAGATTTCTGGGAGTTCAGTAGGAGAAAATCTGGAGACTGTTGCTGTAAAAAATCATGAAATGGGTAAGTAGGAGGGAGTAGCTGACTGTGGGGAAGTAGTTGTGGGCTCACCTTGGGTTAAAACTTGCAGCCAATTTGTGCTGTGGGAATAATGGGATCAAAGGGAATAGATACGTAAACGAAGTGGTGTAAAGAACAGTATGTTAGGAAGAGCAACAGTGACTCCTGCCAAGCCTTGTAGGACTTGTTATGAAGGAAGACGGTGAATAGAAAGCATCAGAAGAGCAGTGAGAGGGCAGGGCATATTATTTTTAAGATATAAAAGACCCAGAAGTTTGCACATGCTGATGGTGGAAACTGATGATCAGGAGGCTGGGAAAGCTGCTGAGTGATTTATACAGAGGTGAGAGCAGACGGGGTCCAGAGTACTAGGGAAGACACAGATCTTGTGTAGGAGATGGGGTATGACTTCTAGTTCATTACAAGGATAGACAGACAATAGTAGACTTACAGAGAGGAGAAAGGTGAATCTCCTTTAGGGAGTGGAAGAGTATATAACACAATGGACATAGGATATTTCATCCATACTTAAATCCTCTGCATAGTGTGTGGTCATGTGTTTATAGGAAGGACAGTCACTCATGTTTTGTATTTTCTCCAGCCCTAATTAATTGCACAAGAAGGCAGATACTTGACTTAGTATAAGGCCCTGTTTTATACTATAGTCACCACAGAGGAGGCAAGTCAAGTGTGTTGGGTTTCTAAAGGAGAAACACATGTGAACCACAAATGTTATAGACTGAAATTCAGACCCAAGGAGGAGAAATGGCAGGGTAAATGGACTGGAAGTCTTGAGTCCATTCCAGAAAAGCCTTCTGACACATCAGTGTATCAATATTTGTCAAGAAGAATACTCAGAGGTCCAGCAGATGTCAGTATTTTTAAAAATAGAAAAATTCATCTTGGATCTTTATGATATGACCTATACACACATAGAGAGGCAGAGCTAAAAAGAGAAACGACAAGGTAAACCAAGTGGTCTAAATTGATTTATATTGTATTTCATTTTAGAATATCATCAGGCACAGGGATGGCTCAGGAGTACAGAGAGAATATTTTAGACATCAGCTAAAGCCTCATTTAACCGTTAACGTCAGCACTGACCCTCGGGGAGATACACAGAGCTTGTGGGCTTTGCTCAAGGTCACGCAGAGACTGACTGTTTCTAAACTGCAGTGAATGCTCTGCATCCTAACGTCCTGAGCAGACTGTTAATGGAGTCCTATCTCTAACAGGACCTCACTTCCTCCTCTCAGGCCGTGCTCTGCTCAGCAAGGCAGCTCTCACTCATGTCACTCAGGGACGTGGGCCTCTTTCATCTTGTGTCTTCCTCATCTCCTAGGACCTCATTGTTACTTGCATTTATCCCGGAGGAGCAATGTTGGATGTTTGCATGTGCCGGGCCTGCTAAATGGCGCACACCACTTCTGCTCACATCCTGCTAATAAAACCCGGTTACACAGAGATATGTGTGTACAAGGAAAGCGAGAGAATGCAGCCTTGCTCATGTGCACGAAAGAGCAGAGGGAAGTCTGGGAACAGATTGTTGTCTCCACCATGGTTAGCCCTCGGGCCACCAAAGTACCTGTGCACTTTGTTCTTTTCACGCCGTGAACACTCTGTTCACCTTCTGAAGGAAAATGACCTAAAGTTTTATCTAGTTATATCACCATGCTCAAAGCTTAAGATCGCTGGGTGCCTTCTTCATATGATCTAGATATGCTTTCTTGTGATGCATAAACCAGTGAGTAAAAGATAGATTATCTACTTTTCCTCACATACCCCTGGGTACAAGGGTGGTGCAGGGACCATATGTCCACAGTGAGGATTCGGACACAGGAAACCCAGAGGACCTAGGGGGTAGCTGGCTAGAGCTCTGCTTGACCCCTTCCTGGCAGGAAACAGGAAGATCATGGACCTGCAGTGGAGATGGTTTTGATTAGACCTCAGTTCTGCTCTCTGAAAGGAATTCTCTCATCCAGTGCTCTCCTCTCCCTCTGACTCTCCATCTGGAAGATACTATGCAGATAATGATCCCCTGGGCTGGGGAGGCTGGGGAAGCTATGGATATCAGTATCAGAGTGAAGGATGTATATCTTTCACAGCCTCCCTTCTGCAATATTATTCATTATGTATAGACCCATAATGAAGTATTACTCACAAATAAAAAAGAACAAATCACTCCATTTACAGGAAAATGGATGGAACTTGAGTCCAAAGCCTGAATCAGAAAGTTGAATATCATATGGCTGCTCCTTTCTGTGAAATTTAAAATATAAATTTTATGGTTTGGGTCTGGATGTCCACCCAAAGCCTCATGTAAGCATGGGGGGTGGGCTTTCCTAGGGAAACTGAACCTAGAGTTGGTGACTCGTTCATTGTCCAGTGCTGTGGTTGGGGGGGTGAGTGTAACACTTGCCCTAGGGTGGGTAGCCTGCAAACAATACAAAGGAGGAAAAGAGGCTTGCTCTCCTCCTGTTTTGCTTTTGTTACTTTTGCTGTCTTATGCTGCCATGCACTGTTGCCCCTGTGCCAGGCCACCCTGCCTTGGCGCCAGCTGATTATGGACTGAAATTGCTACAAACTGTGAGCTAAATAAACCTTTGCTTCTTTAACTGACACAGTACAAGTAAATGAATAAAATAAAGGAGAGATGATAAAAAACTAGAAAGTGGACTTCTGGAAATGGTGGAAAGGATGGGAGGAAGGAGAGGAAAGGGAGGGAAGGTAAAGCATGGAACACAATTGAAGTATGTTATGAGCATACACCGACTCTCCCAAATGGACTTCACTGTTCTGTATTACAAACACACCCTAACAAAAAACAAAAAGAAGTTAAAACAACAGGACAGAGCAACTATTTAAAACTATAAAGAAATATTTAAGTAAACAGAACAATTTTATTTTCAGTTGAATGAGTCCTTTTAACAGATAAAAACTGGCCCAGAGTTGTGTACACAAAGACATAGCATAGAGGAATTGCTAGAGTTGAAAGGTAAAAATGATCTACTATGGATTGGTGTGTTAGGTACATGATACATGAGATTATCAGCATTCTGCCTATGTAGTCAGTATATGTACAGAAAGACCAGAGTTCTTGGGATTCTAGGATCTTATAGAAGTACTCCATTTTCTTTAATTTCTTAAATCTATAAAAAAATTGATTTAGCAAGTTGCCTTACTTATTGCACATTTTTCTACTGTGGGAGAAGAAGAAGAAAAGGAGGTGAGGGAAGGGCAACTGTGGTGCAAGAAATTGAAGATTAATGTTCATTTTTATATACATGGGGAAAAGTAAATCCTACCTTAAAAAGAATGGGAAGGTCTTCATTCTTTGCAATCATTAGCCTCACTGGTTCCTTGTAAACCTCTCTCCTATATTTCTTAATCTGAAGAATTATTGATTAGTCTAGATTCCTCCTCTCCCAGGTATTAAACTTAAAATTCTTGAAGTACAGAATGTACTCATGTATTAATTATGCTTTTATTTCTCTAAAGCTGGCTTTGTGCTTAATTTCCTATCATCTTATGCTGAAAGATTGTTTCTCTGTTTTTGACTTTCCTGTCCAGGAATTAACAGAAGCTTTAAAAACTCTGAATTTGTCTCTTGGTAAAGATTTGGTTCCAGCTTTGGACTCCGATGCATAGTCTTCTAGCTATGGTTATAGTCTAACTATTTTGAAATTGTAATTTTGGTCCCTTACTCCTCCAGAAGTCATTTAGGAAAGTGTTTTCAAAATGTTAAAATGTTCTGGGGTCTTTTTACTTAAATTAATAGTGGCCAGGGCTGGGGATATAGCTCAGTGGAAAAAGTGCTTGCCTAGCAAGCGCAGGGTCCTGAGTTCGATTCCCCAGTACCGCAAAAAAAAAAAAAAAAAAAAAATTAATAGTGGCCAGCAACTAATACTTATTTTATTAATTTAATTTATAGTTAACACATTTAAGTCATACCTCTGTGTATTTCTTGAAATATTTCACCATATTGCCAAAAATTGTTGAAATGTAGACGCATTTATCTTTTACTAAATTCGTCATTTTATCTCTTATCTCTTATTTTTTCCTTGTGAGTTATCCAGTTTTTAAGATAGTAACATTTACATGATAATAAATGGATAAAATAAAAATAGATTCAAATTTCTGGATAGTAAAAAAATTCTACCTGGTTTAACTTGAGGTTGGCTCAAAATTTGTCATTGGGTTTACTTGTAGAAAAAACTTTCTAGCATTTATAGCAAAACTTTAGAATGCACTCAATACTATGGCTCTTGGTTCTTAGATAAGTCAACTTGATGGAATATAATTATTTCTAAAAACCAATTATTTAAGTACTTAAAATCTACCAAGAAGGACTGAGAACTATGAACTTTGAGAGTTCAAATGATTAGACAAATAGATCACTGGTGATTTTCCAAAACTTAGTGACTCTGAAGTGAAAAAATTTTTATGTAAGACACTGCATTAATAAAATAATAGTGCATCCTTTCTTCTCCTACTTATTATTGGGTAGCAAAATAAAATATATTAATGTTTTAAAAATATATTAAAATGTTGCCAAAATAATATCCAAGGCAAGAATGTCTATAGCCATTTAATCAGTCAAAATTTAGGATTTTAATAAGGAAAAAATCAATTGAAATCACTTTAATTTTATAAAGATATATCATTTTTAGAGACAGGTAAATGTCTAAAATCATACCAATATTATTTAAAATAGGAACATATTTGAAGTATTAGCATGGATGTTGATACCATAACAGATGGTTGAATGTATTTACTTGTTCACTTAATAAGATTAAGATAAAAATGTTCACTTTTTGTGGATAGGCAGTTTATAACCATTCAAGAATCAATCAGTGTCTAATAATAGTCAAGAGAAACATAAGGAAGGTGTTTTAACTCAGAAGCCTAATCTGGGAATTGTTGTGAGATTTTGTTTGATTTGATTAGTCAGAAAAATTATGACTAGATTATTTCTCCTTGTCCCACACCGACTGAAGCTGAGCGCCTGGAGTTTATGCCCTGTCATCTTTCTATAATGTTTCCTATTGTGACAAGTGGCCCATCTCTTCATGTGGTACAAACATGTGGTTTTTTTATTTGATCTTGCAGTTTATAGGCTGAATAGGTTCGGTCTCCACTGAGTCAAATATTATAAAGAATTCGTATTTCAGAAAAGAACAACTGATATAACCTGTAGGAAAACAAAGGAATTCACCAAGAAATTTCACTGAAGTTCTGTGCCATAAGAAGTGGCGGACAGTCCTGGTACTTCCTGGTGTCCATCCATTGAAGAGTGATGCACATGGGCTTGGAGTAAGATGTGAAGGTCTTTCACTCAGAGAATTGGCTTGGGTCTTAGCCAGTAAAACACTGACGGTAGGCATGAGCACAAGATTATGTTTTTTAAAAAGTCTAAACCGAATCACACTTCACACACACTATCAGCGAACCCCCTGTTCTCCGGGTAAAGATTGAAGAATGAATGGTTCAGTTCTCCAAAAGCCACTGGGAAATGTCAGCACCATCTAGTTAATGAATTCCTGATTTGTTTGGCATTTGCTCTTTCTTAAGAAATTGCTGATGTGTTTAGACTTCCTCTTCTCCTCAGCAGCAGTGAAATTTGTTGATTATGATGGCCTTATATAACATCACCCAGGCAGAAAGCTAAAAGATTACACATTAAAAAGAAACAGGTCTGTTTATTACCAGGCATTGTGCTTCGGCATATGCATATCTCTGTTCCTCAGTCTTTGCCTGGCTCCCTTTGTAGGAAATGCTTTGTTCGAAGTATTTCCATGGCAGGCCTCCACTCACGAAAATGCCATTGGTTCTGCCTGGTTGTGATAGGAAGTCTTTTTCACCTATTGAAATTTGTTAAATTTCCTTCCAATATTTTTGTCTCACTTTTAGAAAAACAGTTAGTGGAGGCCCATTTAAAAACGTCGATTTAATGAGGAATTGATGTTTGTATGGGAAAGCATTTTTCAAAGAAACTTGCTTCTGTACATCTGAATAAAAGCCAACAGTCTTTACGGATTTCATTCAAGCAGGACAAACAATCTAGACCATGTTCCACATAATTAGCCCTTAATACTTTTAACTGGTGTATTTGTTTTAGGAAGAATTCCACCGGAGAAAAGAATCCTACTCACATTGGTTTCCTTTGTGTAAGGATCAGTCAGGTAAGACACTGTGGGGTTAAAATTACTCAATTAAAAATCTGTGATATAATTCAAAAGTAGGCACAAAACAACTTTTATATTCTCCACCTCAGTATTACTGCCTTGACCAGGCCAATACTGGAGGTTATAGCTCATAGTACAAGTTCTTTGGACAGAGAATACAATTAACTTAATTGTCAAACTTCATGTTTGTACTTATTCTAATGGGTCAAAATTCTTCCATTAGGCAAAATCAGCTTGCATTTTGAAATACTTCTACTCCCACTCATTTCTGTATGGATCATACTGTTCTTGAAACATGTGTTCCTGCTCTGACCCTTTCTTGCCCTTGTTTCCCATAGCTTCTCGCTCATCCCTCTCTTGAATATGATTTTAGCTCCTAATGCTTCTTCTCCACCCCTCTTGATGAACTCCTGCTAACCTGCATAATGATTCTTTCCTATTCAGAGGACTATTTGTGACCAGTCAGTTGCCTAAGTGAACTCTCCATGACCCTTTCTGTCAATGCTTTAAAAATACTGTCTTCTATCTCCAAAACTGGCTTTTCAGAGGCTTTTCATGTGTATCATTTTTAGCACAAAAGCATATGCCAGAATTTCTCAATGTGTGTGCTATTCAAATATGGGGCTCAGTAATGCTTTGTGCTGAGCCCACTGCCCTGGGTACTGCAAGATGTTTGGCGCACCACTGGCTTCTACCTACCTAAAATTAACAAACAAGCAAGCATGCCCACCGCTCACTAAGTTATGACAACCAAATTGTCTTCAGCCACTGGCCTATGTCTCCTGCGGGTAAAACTGTCCCTTCCTACTGAATTATCCCAGTAGTCCCTCTGGGCCTCTGCTGCTCAGCCGAGGCTACTTCCAAAAGAGTAGTCTACTGGAGAGCCTGTGATCATTCCCGTTTGGAGCTCCAGGAATAGGAGAGCTTAGCTCATCATTCTGTCAGTTCATAGTATTAAGGTAGTGATTATCAACTGACAAGGGTAAAGCCTGTGGCCAATTTTGATGATTCTATAGGTATAAGCCTTGGTGAGGATCAGATTTTTATAAATTTTTAAAACATTTTCTACACCTTTCTAAGGAAGGTGTTATGGTTGATACATTGTGTCAACTTGGGAAGTCTATAGAGGTTTGGCTGAGTGATTCAGCAGGAAACCAGGGTGCTTACTTTGTACACATCCTGACCCTGTGGAAGAGGAGGGCATGGAGACTGTGTGAGAGCTACACGCCCCCTGGATGGGGGTAGGCTGTTTACAATGTAAGGGAAGGAAAGAGGCTGCTTGTAGCCTCATTCCTTTCTTTTTGCTGGTTGTTTTTGCTGTGCTCTGCTGCCCTGAACAGTTTGCCCTCTGCCTTGTGCCACTCTGCCTCAGAACCAGCCAACTATGGACTGAAACCTCCACAAACTGTAAGCTAAATAAACCTTTCCTTTCTTCATTTTGAATGTTGGGTATTTTGTCTCAGCAATGAGAAAAAAGTAAACAAGACAGAATTTGGTACCAGGAATGGGGCCATTGCTGTGACTATACCTGACCATGTGGTTCAAGGGCCTTTGGAAATAGCTTGTGGGAAGAGTTTGGAAAGGTTTGGAGATACCTGGCCAGAGCTCGGAATACCAGAATGCTGATGGAAATCCTGCCAGTAAAGACCAGGTTGGGGAGGTTTCTGTTGGGAAGGACTGCATTGGTTGTTGGACTCCAGATGATGTATGTTATGGCTTGGCAGAAAGTTTGTCTTCATTTTGCTCATGTCCAGAGACTTTGCCTAAGACTGAGATTAAGGGCGGCAGTGAAGTGATTAATCTGGCAAAATAAATTTCAAGGCAGTCGAATATTGGGGCAGTGGCATGGCTATTGTTGGGCGCTTTTAGCCAGATTTATATTGACAATGAAGAGCAAAGATCCCAACAGGATGATTTAAAACGTGAGTTTGGCCAGAAAGGAAGCTCCAGTAAAGCTGTGGATTGCAAAGATAAGGCTGAGGAGATCTCTGTTGCTGAGAAGGAACAAGAGAATGGAAAATATGGCATGAGGGCATCACAAAAACTAGCAAGTCTCTACCTTTTGCAGCCTCAAAACTGCAAAGGTGAAAGAACTTGCCTTGAGAAGGAAGCTAAAGAGTGTCATGTTCCAGAATGGCGGTGGCCGCACCAGGTTCCACAATAGCAGTGGCACAGAGAATTTGCTCCTCAGCATTGGATTCAGTGTGCCCAGCGATCCAGGCACTCGACCCCTAAGGCCAAGAGAGAGGAAAGTTTGACTACTGCTCCGGTGGCAGCAGACTTTGGCATCATCTACATGGCCCTGGCTTTAGGTGCAAGGAGAATGCAAGAGTTCTGAGGTTGAAGAGGCTTCCACCCAGATTTCAGAAGGCCTGGGAGGGCAGGCAGTGTGCCCCAGAGAGGGCAATATGTGAGGCTGTGAGTGTGAAGCAAAAGGTGCCCTGCAGACCTTAGAAGTTTAGAAAAGACAGGACCATGGATCATCTAAGGAAAGCTGCAAAGACGGACCAAAGCGAGCCTAAGAAAGAAACTGTGGGAACTGTAACCACCAGAAGTGCCATAGGGGTGGACTCAGGCAAGCCCTTTGGAGCTCACCATGTACATGTTGATTCAGATGCTGGATGTGGAATTACAAGACACAATGTTAGCCCTGCTGGGTTTTGGACTTGCTTTGGTCCCAATGTCTATATCCCCCTGTTTGTGCCTTTTGGAATGGTAATGTTTATTTTTTGCCTTTAAATGTTGGAAGTGTTTAATTTTCATTTGTACAGGGGCAAAATGTTATGGTTCTAATATAAGCATGTCTTTGTATTTGGAAACTGGTTTAAGCAAATGTGTCTGGTTGCTAAGTTGACAAGGGGTGGAATGTTATGGTTGATACATTGTGTCAACTTGGGTAGTCTAGAGGTTTGGCTGAGTGATTCAGCAGGAAGCCAGGGTGCTTATTTTGTATACATCCTGACCCTGTGAAAGAGGAGGGCATGGAGACTGTGAGAGCTACATGCCCCCTGGGTGGGGGTAGCCTGTTTACAATGTAAGGGAAGGAAAGAGGCTGCTTGCAGCCATTCCTTCCTTTTTGCTGGTTGTTTTTGCTGTGCTCTGTTGCCCTGAACAGTTTTCCCTCTGCCATGTGCCACTCTGCCTCAGAACCAGCCAAGTATGGACTGAAACCTCCACAAACTGTAAGCTAAGTAACCTTTTTTTCTTCATTTTGAGTGTTGGGTATTTTGTCTCAGCAATGAGAAAAAAGTAACCAAGACAGAAGGATAAAAGTTTACTAAAGAATCTAAGATTATCCTTGGTATGTATATATAATCTGGGACTCTCTAATATCTATCCGCTAGTTTATCTCCTTATAAACACAGAAATTCTAAACTTCAATTAGAATAAGGAGAATGGATTGAAGATCAGATTGATTAATATAAAGTATTTAGATAAAAATTTGACTACAGATTGATATTAAAAGGGTATAAGATAGGGACTCAGCTATGTGTGAGGTCTTACCTTGAAAACAGATGGACCATAACCCAGTTCTTTTATGGGAGAGAATGAAACTACCCATGAATTTGGTGATTGCTGACTCTGGGATTCTTTGGTCTCCATAAGAGCCTGAACACCACAACCTCCTCATCTGCTTTCTCTAGTGGAAGTCTCCAATGTGAGTTGGCAGACTTAGTAAAAAAAAAAGATGGCATGTTGTCCTTTTCTCTGACTTATAAGGGCTTCTGGAATACTTCAATGATAGTTTAATACAGAGAAAACATTTAGAATGAATTAAAAGCTGTTTACATTAAAATACTAGAAAAACCTAGGACTAAGATAACTCTATGTCTAGTGTAGACAATGGTTCCATCAATCTTATAAGGAAAAAGGACTGTGAAAGACCAATTGCCCTCTCTTGGAGCAAAAGACAGTAAAAAGAGAACACAAACTGGTTGACAGAGTAACATCCCTTGGAGTGAGTAAGCTACTCTTGTCTGCCAATAATTGCCCTTAACCAAAAGGAAAAAAATTTCCACAAGATTGCAAAGACAGAATGTTCCTCTTTGGGTTGATGAGACTATATTGTTTTACCTGTAAACACAGCTTTTTCATCATTTGTCTCTATGAGTAACAGAAATATTTCCATGTCTGCCTCAGACCCTATCTTCTCCTTAGTCACTTCCTGTCTCTCTGGGCCTTCTTAGTACTCAGTGTGCTTTCTGCAGTTTCACCTTGCCAATCTGTTGAGAAGACACTATACTTGTTAACAAGGCCCTACTCTTACAAGCACCTGGCAGTCCTTCCGGAACTCCCAGGAGAAGCCTCTGTTGTAATTTGATGATGGTGTAGTGTCTTATTCTGTTGTAGCAACTATAACAAAGTGCCACAAGCCAGATGGCTTATAAATAACTGAAATCTATTGTTCTCAATTCTAAAGGCTAAGAATTCCAAGATTAAGCCACTCACAGAGTAGGTATCTGGTGAGGGACTACATCTTGGAATTTTTTTCATCATGGCCTCACACCATAGAAAGGATGAAGGCTTTCTCCTTCTCTTCACTTGTAAGAACACAAATCCTATTCATGGGGGATTCACCCCCACGATGTAATCACCTCCCAAAGTCCCATCCTCCTGATGCCATCATTGTGCCTGTTTTCAGTTCAGATATGAATTCTGAAAGTACACATTCAGGCCACAGCACAAACTGACTACTGCAAGTCAGTTCTTTAGGTAGCTGTGAAAAGACCCTGGTTCTTCACTCCCCTTTTTCCTGCTCACTCTTCTCAAGAATAACAGAATGTGCTAGGCATGCGATATCCTCAGTAGTGAGGACCTTCCTGAAACAAGTGGGGACAGGTTACTGTCCCTCTGTATTGAGGACACTTTGTTTCTCTTTCTCTTGGCAGAAGTTGTTTTCCCAGCTTTATGTCAGTGCTTTTTTCTAGTGTCCTAGAAATTTAGATGCAACTCAGGGTGGGCTGACGTTCCCATCTGAGACTAGGTCCATCCTGGGTAACACACTCTAGCCTTAGTGGGCCAGGTTACATGGATCCAAGCCTTCTTTAGTCTCTGCTGCTATGTGTAAATAATAAATATGCTTCTTATCACGTGTTGTGTTTGAGCAAGATATGTTTCACTGGACTTGTACAGATTCATGGCTGATGCAGAACAAATGAGTCTACAGTTACCTATAGTTTGATGTTTCCCCTACCACCATCTTCCACCTTTAATCTGTCTTCAACTGTTTCCTTCTTGGTCAAAGTTCCAATAAGGACTATATAAGGAAGCTTATACCCTGATAGATCTCAACCAGCCCAGCTACTCCTTTATGAAGCGCCCAGTGTGGGCTAAGAAATAGGCTATGGGAGTGGGCAGTCCATCTACACGTGTACAGAAACAACTCATTATCTGCTTCTTAACAGCTCACAAAGGGCATGACTACTGCTCTTGACAGGATGTAATGGATGTTGGCAATACTGTGCTTTTTTACTTCTCTGTAGACATCGATTTTAACACCTTTTCATTCTCATTCATAGAAACAACTGCTCACTCCACAGCAGTGGTGATGTGTGCAGCCTTCTCTAGAATGATTTTGCATTCAGAGGCATCTGAGCCATTTGCATTCTCTTGGGAAAATCAACCATGCACATAGAGTTGCTTTACAGAACCATCCTCTTTCTGTAATTGCACAATTACAACCTTAGAGACCTAGTTTAGAGACCTCCAGCTCCTTCAGGATTCTCATACCCTACACATTTTATACATATCCAGTTAGATAAAGTGAGATCATTCTTTTGCACTCTTTATGTTGAAACTTTTGCAGAAATTACTTTCTCCAGTATTGTCTCCATTGCTGATAATGGTAAGATATAAGAAACTCAAAGTTACCAAAAATAAAATCCAATTATATTATCGGCTATCACATCAAACAATATAATCAGACAAAACAATAGGTCTCCTATCATAATTTATGATTCTCTTCACCCAGTTACCAATGTGGGGGATTTTGGGGTCTCACATGGTAAAGTATATAGAAGATATATACCTTTTCTCAACTGGGTGAGACTTTATATGATCTAATAAAAGCTGAAATGCCTTAACCCTTGCTCTGAACAAATTCCCACAGAGTGTCTTCTATAACTTAATAAATCCACAAACCACCATAAGAAACCACCATTTTGTGAACATGTGATGTTGGCGTAAGCTTTGAGGATTCTAACACAACAGGACAATAGATTATATTCAGACATCCCACCTCTGCATTTATGAACATGTTCTTATTAAGTCTGGTGCATAAAAGCTTTTCCTCTTTGTCTTGGTTACTTTTCTTTCCTTGCTGAGATAAAATACTGAACACTCAAGATGAAGGAAGGAAAGATTTATTTAGCTTACCGTTTGTGGAGGTTTCAGTCCATACTTGGCTGGGTCTGAGGCAGAGTGGCACATGGCAGAGAGTAAATGTTCATGGCAGCAGAGAAAAGCAAAAACAACCAGCAAAAGGGAGGAATGGTGGGCAAAGAGCCTCTTTCCCTCCCTTATATTGTAAACAGGCTACCCCCATCCAGAGGGTGAGTAGCTCTCACACAGTCTCCATGCCCTCCTCTTCCACAGGCTCAGGATATATACAAGTAAGCTCCCTGGCTTCCTGCTCAGTCACTCAGCCAAACCTCTGGTCTCAAGTTGACACAATGTATTAACCGTAACACTTTTGTAAAGTAACTACTCAAATAATAATGAGGAAATTTTAGACTTGGATAATGTCCACACATTTGTTTATTGATAGAGACTTGGTTACCCATTACACTTGAACAATAAGGGACGTTTAAGGCTTTGCCTGCTAACCAATATTTTTATTGCCCATAAAACTGAAGCTTTCAGAACTACCTAAAACCCCTCAGTGTGGCCAACGACTTCACTCAGCCTTCATGGCTATTCATTCCTCTCCAACAGGATCCACACCCAGGCCACCTGGGAGCTGCTTACCCCCTGTTCCACTAGGAACTCACTTCTTACTCTTTGCCATCTTATTTTTTTAAGGTGGATATGGCCAAATACAGAGTTTTAGTGCAGTATACGAAAAGACTAAGGTGTGTTTTCAGAAAATAAACCACAGAAACTTCCCCGACTTTCGGTCTAAAGGCCTGATTTACTACTAAACAAAATAGTAGTGTAAGACAACTCTTTTAACCCTTCAGAATGAAATTTATCAGGCACTGTGAACTCCAAACACTGCAGTAAATCTCCAGGGAACTGACCTTTGCACAGTGTCCTATTTAAAAAGATCTTGTGTAGAGAGAGTTGGAGGTGTGTATGTCAGGAGTAGACTGCTTGCCTACTGTTTGTGAAGCCCAAGACTTGATTCCTAGCACCACAAAAATTTAAAAAATGCATATATATCTTGTTAACATCTCCTAAGCCTCCAAAAGGAGACTGAAAACCAAGATTCAGAATTCTCTAGAAGGACACAGCATTACAAAAGAGACAGATTTCATGAACTTCTCATCAAAGAACAGACTGCTGAATGCGAATGATTTCTTGTTTTCGCAGGTGTGTGTGTGTGTGTGTGTGTGTGTGTGTGTGTGTGTGTGTCTATTGACTTACAGTTTTTTATTTTTAAATTGGGATTTTTGTTTGTTTGTTTAATTTTAATTTTCATTAGTCTACTTTTGCTATACATTCCTTGAGTGGAGTTGGTGTATGGACATAACACATCTTTGTTCTTTCCTTCACTGACCTCCCCTCACTCACCCTCTCTTCATCTTTTGACCCCACTCCCTTTTATTTTGCTCTTTATTTATATTTTATGTGTCTCATGTAAGAGATAGTATATGATATTTAATGTTTTGTGTGTCATTTATTTCACTTAACTGTATGGTCTCAAGGAACACCCTTTTTCCCGCAGATGACTCAAGTTTTTCCTTCTTGTTGGCAGGGTCACATTCCACTATGTATAAATACCACAGTCTTTAGAGTTATTCTCATAATCTGTTTTTTCTGGGGACCGTACACCAAGCGCCAAGCAAACCTATTACAATCAAACATACCAGCTCTACAGACTCAAGAGGGGGATATCGTATATTCTACCTGGCTGATTTCAACTGGGCCAGGATCTTGGCTGAATCCCATCACCGAGGATCATCTCATATATTACTGTGCACCCAACAAATCTCTAAAAGTGTAACTGCAAAGAGAAAATTCCTGAAGGTAGCCATAGCCTGTGAGTCTGAAACTACAGTTAGTGTGGGTGGAATAGCAGAGAACTAAACAAATCAAGATGTGCTAAATAAATACTCAGTTTCTCTGTTGCCTGGCAGCAGGATCTACAGGAGACTTCAGTGGCCTGATTTTTTTTCACTGTATCTTTCACATATCCTGTTCTATACAGTCTTCCCCATCTCTTGTTACATGTGAACTTAGCTACAATAATTTCTCTCCACCCCACTTAATAATACTAAGCTGCTCAATTAATGGCTACTACGCTCCAGTAACTATTGATCCTCTTGCATGAACCAGTTTTTTAACCTACTCTCCCCTCAAACTAGGTGAATTTCAGCAGACTCTGGAGCTCCATAATAGTACAATGTCCAAAAGAACTTTCTGCGGTGATGTAAAGGTTCTGAGCCATCCAATCTGGTAGCCTCTAGGCACGTGTGACTCTTGAGTCATTAAAATGTGGTCAGTGCAAGTGGAGAAGTGAACTTTAAATTTTATTGTAATGATCTCAACCCTAAATTTAAACAGATTATGTAGCTTGTGGATGTTATATTTCACACTACACCTAAAATTTTAATTCTTTTTCCTCATGAAAAAATCCTCCTTCAGAGACTTCTTTTGTTTGATATTTAGGTTAAAAGCTTGCACCGTGTGGAGTCAAATTCTTTCATCCATCACCTATTCTTGACTTCCCTCGGTTTTTTCCTACATCAAACTTTCTTCTTCCACATTCCATCTCTTTTCCCTGGTCTCCTATTTTATTTCTCTTTTCTATCCTAACTGTTTCTGTTCATCCTCTGGTTTTGCTCATCATAGCAAAAGTCGTTCTTCTAGCTGAGCTGCTCGGAAGTTATGGTTTTGTAGGTGCAGCAGTTGTGTGTACTGAGGCAACAACTGCAGCCTGGAGGATTCTTTTCATTGACCAGTGGCATTTAACAAAGACCCTTTCTGGCCCAGTTCTGGCTCCATCTAATTTCAAACCAACCTCCAGCATTCTTTGTACATTTTGCTAATACTTTTATATTATACCGACGGTGACTACATTTTCATGAAACCAAAATCATGTGCCAGCTTTTATTTACAAGAGAAATTTTAGGGAAAAACAATTGTACAACTTTGGGGTGTCATGAGTTCTAACTTCAATGCTCATAGCTTCATACTTCAAAGTTCTGTTTTTCCAGATTTGCAAAATAGAGTAAAGTCAAAGAGTTGTTAGGAAGAAGCAGGAAAACAGGATTTTATGCAAATTGTTTTTAAAAATAAGAGTAATTTCTTGAACTTTTAATTAGAATGTTTGATTTAGCTCATCTATAAATTGAGTATTCCTACCACAACATTGTGAAGTAATAATTAAGTTATAAAAAAGACATTATAATGCATTCAAATTCATAAAGATATAAGAAAAAGTATGTCTCTGTTTTTTTTCTCTTTTGCTTTTAAGTATGCAATGTCAAATATTCCTTCCCTGCCCTGGAGAGCTCCCAAGTATATGTGAAAGATATTTCTGCTTTTTTCAGATAATAGAATAGTTTCATCAGTCTTACCAAACCAAAATTTCCATTTCATATTCGTCTCAAAGATTGCTTTCTGCTCCTTCCTTCTCCTAGCCATGACTGGAGCCGGACCCATCCTTGGAGACCTGCAACAAGGTAAGAAAATGTTCTGTAATTTACTTATTTTTCTCAGCTCTCGTACTTCTCTCCTGTTAGTGCCTGTGTGGTCGGTGCTTCTTCCAAGATTGAAGCTGGAAAGAGTGATGAGTAGTACCGGAAAAGGAAATGGTTATTTCATTCATGCCATTGATACAATGCTTTCCTGGTGACTGGGTTAATTTTCTGGCAAATGTTTGGATGTAAACGTCTCTCACATATGAGGCATTTACATGTCTTTGGATGAATGAATGTCCTCGCTGCCCCTTCTGGAACTGGGAGACATCCCCTGCAGCTCCCTGATATAAAACCATCCCGCTGATCCTGTAGCTGACATGTTATGACCCTCTGCTCTGGCCAAACAGCACATCTTCTTCCTGGTCTTGCACCACTGACCCCTCAGACCGTCACCTTTTAAGACATCTACAGCCAAGTTGCTTTCTGTGATATTTACTAATCCTCTGGAGAACAGTAACAGGAACAACACTGTTTTTCCCCACCAGAGTCCAGATGGTAAGATGGTGGCCAAAGGAGTCTCTTTCTTCTCTCAAGTATTTTCTATTTGGGGTTGAGCAGCTGGATTTATAACTTCAAACTTCAAGAGAAACAAGTCAAGTGCCCCAAGAGTTTTCCCGCCGTGTCCTTCTCCATGCAGGACAGTAGTTTCTGTGGGCTTCCCTCAATGGCACTTCACGGATAAAATGTGTGCTTTACAAACTGGAGCTATGAGAAGCCCTGGCTCAGAGGTGCTGTTTTGCCACCTGCATATGCTCACTTCACTGTGTGGCATCTTGTAATTGTTTCAATATTCCAAGCATTTTTGTTATGCTGTTGTATCTATTATGATGATCTGTGATCAGTGACTTGATGTTATACTGTAATTACACTGCAGTTATCTTGCAATTCTATTTTAATTACATTGTAATTATAATAGCCTCTATAAATCCTCTCTACTTATGCTCTGTAAATGGAGAAACAGGCCTCTAACAAGGTTTACAACATGAGTCGCTGAGTGTATTAAAGCCCAAGAAAGGTGTTTTAGTCACTTTGCTGCTGGTACCTAATACCCAACACCCACAGCTTAAGCGAGGAGAGGGTTATTTTGTCTCACAGATTCAGAAGTTCCAATCTATTGATTTAGGCTCAAATCTAGAAACAGCACAGCTGAAAGACCTGGTGTGGGAAAGCTGCTCGTGTCCTGGAGACCGGAAGCTTTCTCTCTCCCTTCTCTCTCCCTTAGAGAGCTAAAGGAGAAAACCAGGAGTAAGATTCAGTTTTCCAGCTCACACCTCCAGTGACCCAGCTCTTCGGAGCAGACTACACCTACTAACAGCACACTGTGCCTGCCCTCTGCAGTGGGTGAATGCCCCGTGATCCAATGGTCTGCCCAAAGGCCACCTCTGAACACAGGAGCCTCTCGGGAGACCCATCCTGGATCTAAACCAGAACAACAGGTAGACACTGGAAATGGGTTCAGGACACTGAGGCGGCCATGACAGCACAACTGAGGACACCCGTGAAAGAGGACCTTGAAGAGGACTCCGGAAAGTAACAAGAGTGCTGGGGTAGGTGTGTGCAGAGCAGAGGGAGTATTCTGAGCGTGATTAACAGCCACGTGTAATGCACCATAATTTAAAAGAACATTTTTGTGCCCGCCATATTTTTCTATCATGCCTCATGTGTTGATAGTTAAATATAAAAGCACTAAAGTATTATTGAAATGGTTGCCAAGTTACAGGGAATACTTACTTTAAGTAATCCTGATGAAAGTGATCTATGCTTCTCAGTATTAAAATATGTGTGGGGCTGGGTACATGGCTCAGCATCACAAGTGCTTGCCTGGCAAGCATAAGGTCCTGAGTTTGATTCCCAGTACCAAAAGAAAAAAAAAAAAACAGGAGTAGTAAATACTGTGTACCATGGACTTCATTGATTTATTCATAGAGAGTCAGAATTAACTCTAGAATGGACATTTAAAAATATTTTTCCTCGTGTTGTGAGCATATTTTCCTCCTAAATTCATCACCTATTTTCTTCTGAAAAACTTATGCAAAAGAAAAAATGGATTTAGCCTGAAAAGATAATGTTTTGCTTTTTTGTTTGAAGAGTAAGGAGCATTGTCCCTCCTCAGGTAGAAGAGGTAGAAGAGGAACAAGAATTATTTTTCATTTATTCTACTTCAGTTATATACTATGGTAGTAACTTAAATTCTCTATGTCTACACTTTTCTCTCCTAATTACTACTTTGCAGGTGTCTATATAAGACTTGCTGGGAAAAAATCTGAGCATGAAGGAAAAACTATAATTGAGATTGCTGCACTAACATGCCTGCATTGGGCTCATGTTGTATTAGTTAAACACTTCAAAAACCTATTAGACTATTGGTTTCCTAGGTGTGAAATTCCTCATGAATGTTCCTAAGTGTCCTTTTTCTAAATATTTCTACCGAGTATTATCTTATGCTGCACGTATACCTGTGTTCATTCATTTGTAGATGGATTTCCTTAAGAAGTGGTATATTAGTAATCTCACTATATATGACAAGATAGAAACCATGCATTTATTTCCTGTCCAAGAAAACGAAATTGATACACAGAATGATTGCTCACTATAGATGAAATTGCAGCAGAGGAGTAAACTTGCCTTATGAAGATGCACTTTTTGGTTTTATTTTATTCTGGTTAAAAAAGAACTCTATCCCCAAATAAAGAATTAGTCTAGGGACTTGGCTCATCAGTGCTGCAATATCAAATAGAGAAGTGAGCAGGGTGAATATCATAGCTCATTCTTTATATTGGTTTATATGTAGGTAGGAAAAAACATTGGAGAAAGTATTAGTTCACATTAAAAGGTAAAACACAGAGAAGCCGCTGTCAGTTCAGGGTGTGGTTGTTAATTTCCAAGTAACTGCCCTGTCTCTGGAGTCATTAAAACTGTTGCTCTCCCGAGAAGAGCCCAGGGTTCTTTGCCTTCAAAGCTGAATAAACCTGATGCACCACTTTGTCACTCTTTATGAGAACAGGGCCCACAAGGGTCTTGTTCTTTGCCTTTTTCAGAAGGTATCAAAAACAGTATCTCTGCTACTTTCTTTGCAAAAGGATGTAGGCACACACACGTAGTAAAGTTTCTAAATTAAAAACCTAGTAAATATTTCAATTTCTTATAGTTAATATTTCTTAAGATGTCTTTGAAAAAAGTAGGCATGATCAGTTAACATTTATTTGCATGGATGTTTTCTTTTTTTTTTTTTTTAGAAAAGATCTCTGCTCCTTCAAGATATGGTATTTAAAAATTGTAAGCTATACATTCTTAATCTAGAAAAAATGAGTATTAAATTTTCTAATAACAGATGAAAGGTGATATAGCAATTTAAAGTATTGTTTCAATATCATTCAGGGAAAAAATCAGTGTTATACCAAGACATCTATAAATGCCTTTATATGTTAACACACAGCTAGTTTCCCCACCTGCACTTGTCTTGTACAGGCTGAAGATGCCCATTTGCTATTGAGGTTGCCTGGGGCACAGCTGATAAGAAGGATACCTGAAAATGCCTTTGCCTAGGAAATAATGGACTAGTGATATTCTGGATATACTCTATCATGAACGGGGAGCAGAGCACACAGGACTCAATTCTCTGAGCAACATTGATTCCATTACACTTAGGGCACATTTAGGGGCTAGCATGTGTTCTCACAAACCATTATGTTCTGTTATCATGGGCTGGTAGGATTGTTAAACAGCACTAACTGTGAATCAGAGTGCTTTAAGAATGAGCTTCTGATAGGCTTTCTGAAGTTACATGGTGTATTAGTTAGCATCCAACTACATGATGAACACAACACCCGACACCCACAGTTTGAAGGAGGACCAGTTGAACTTGACTCACAGTTTCAGGTTTTCAGTCCAAGGCAAATTGGCTCCAAGGCAGGAACATGATGGAAGGATGTGGCAGAGCAAAGCTTTTTAGTCTATAGAGGTGGGAAGCAGACCACTGGATTACTTCCCAAGAAGATAGGATGAGGGACCGGTACAGACCTCAGAGTCATGCTTCTATGGCCTCCCAGACTCCAGACCATCCAGAAATGTGCACCACCAATCTTTTGGGCAGAAACCAAAGCCAGTCAAGTTGACACTTATCCCTAACTGCTACAAAAGGTCCGGGGTCTCCATTTGGTAAATGCTTTCCCAAGAACCCTCTAAACTCTTTAGAGTGCTTGGTCTTTTATTTTTCTCCAATTTATTTTACAAGGTCATTCAAAGTGTGAAAATCAGAAGTATTGTATGGAGGTTACTTGTGGTTAGATATCATTTTATTTACATTGACTAGGTGTCAATATTGTTTTGGCAGATAATAGGAAAATAATTGAGATATTACAAAATTTCTATTCTTTGCATTTATGTTAACTCTAAGGTACTTTGTTGTATTTTCCTTTAATTAAAAAAAAAAACTAGTCCCTTTAACCAAATTACACATTTCCTATGTGATATTAATAGTGAACTTTTAACATAGCATATAAGGGGAAGAACAGTAAATCACTTGAAAAGAGTAAAAGAAAAATATGAGTTAAGTGATAAAATTTAGAATATTGGTAAGGGCTCATTTTGTTTCTCTGTCTTTACATAATTAAAAATAAATTTTGTTTAGCTGTAAGTGATTGCTAAAGAAGAATGAAAGCTTTTAAAACCATCTTTAAGGGCCCTTCTTGACATAGCTAAGTACTTTAGCTCTCATTAATATGCTACATCTCTAGAAGTTTTTGTTGCCCTCAGTTGCACACTATTTATACAATGAAAAGAACATTACAGTAAAAACACTGAAACAATAAATGTTACCAGCTAAGAACTGTGCCGCTCCTTTTTTACCTTTAGAAATTTCGAGATTGTGTTGGGCTTAGGGGTCACAGATTTATAATCTCAGCTATCTAAAAGGTTGACTCAGATGGACACTTGAGCCTGAAACTTCAATCTGAAAGGTTTGAGCTCAGCTCTAGCAAACAGCAGGATCTCATATCGAAACAAAACAAAGAAACTAAAGACATAGGAATTACAGTTCTACATTATGTTGTGTTATGTTATTGTACACTTTCATAACGCTGTTTCTATTCTTTTAAATTTTATATGCCCATTCTGATTCCCATTCAGATAGACTTAGTGCCAGCAACCATTTATTTCTGCTTACATAACTCCAAATGTAAATAAATAGAATTGGAACAAGTTGGAAGACATCAGTTTTTTTCATCATTTAGAATACTTGTTGGGGTGAACAAGAAAAGGAGACATTACACCAGAGTTTTAAAGAATAAAATTTAAAGGCACGGGTCAAAAATACAAGTAACTCTGTACTGAACGTTTTAAAAATCCAATTTATTGTTTGTGACCACACTTGATTACACTGATTTCTTTTGGAGGTACGTTTAGTGTGGCCTTCCATAGATAAGCATTATGTTTATACATAAGCAATTTCTAACAAGTCGTTCATTTATAATGAAGTCTTTCATTACTTTAATTCCATCTGCTATAATTAAAAAATTGCTAAATTTCTCTCTGAGATGGTAAAAAGTTAGAAGAATACTACATATGTGTTGACTCATTCATATTTGAGTGTATTTGAGGTTAATATGTAACACGCTACCTTAGGGTACTAATTCCTATCTTACCTGTGGAAAATGAACTTTGCCCTGTTTCCTATGTGTAGCATTCTTGATAACATATAGTTTTTAAATTCTTATAAATGCAAATGTTATATTTCAGGTTCACTTTGGGAAACACATACAGTTCAACAAAGCCCAATGGTATGGTGAGCTTCGGAAGGCTGGACTGGACAGACGTAATACCCCACCCTCCTCTCTAACTGATACTGTTGCAGTGTGTGAGCTCCCACAGCGAGGGATGGAATATAAATGTTTTTATCCTATGAACTCATTAGAATCGCTTTAAATATTTCCACAGAACTGTTATCATTACATTCTAGCCTGACTCAGCTCAATTACTCTGCTTATTTTCCCCTAGTTTTAGTTGGATTCTTTTTTTCTCAGTTTCCTTCTTATTAACCAGCAGGTAACGTGTACGGTGAGAGCTATCTGTGAAATGTCAGGAGATCCGGAAAGATTTCAAATATTCAAGTACCACCATAAAGATGGTAAATTTTTGTTTTCAAAAAGCAGACATACTTGTAAGCATTCTAGCAAACAAGAAAACTTCACATTGATTATTAGCTTTCAAACACATATTACCATATACACGTTAAAAATGGCAATTTGATTAGGAAAGCTTTTGCTTTGAGTTAGCTATATGGGAACAGTGTAACAGTAGTTACTCAAAATGCCAATGTATCTTTGCATATGCACTTTGAAGCTAAGACATGGTCTATTTTTAGGTGATGGTATTACGGATCTCCACTTCTGTTCAGCCAATATAATGTGGCTGTTCTACACCCACGCTGAAAATAATGTGTAGTAGGCCATGAAGATTTAGTATTAATCCTTTTGATTCAAAAGGAAATTGAATTCAATTCAAAGTAGAATTGAATCCATTTGTTTCTTCTCTTTTAATTGTACTGTTTGGATTCTTTTGTATATTTCAAAACAATGAGCTTATTGTTGAATGGGTTTGGGCAAATATAATCAATTAACTGGTATTGTGCTTCTATAGGGAAGACCCCTGCAGAGAGAAGCCTGTTTGACGTGACAAGGATGAGCTGAGGGATATGAGAAAAGACATTTTACAACATATATTTATTCAGAAATGCATTGCAAGACCAGCCTGTTGAGGATAAAGTTACTTTACTGAACAGTCTCCCAAATGATATCTAAGTTTTCAGTAGTAGGATAGGTATAGAAGATAATTAAGAGTATAAGAAATATTCAGAACCTAATAGACTTGCAAAACACAAGTAGGTATAATATAACTTTCAGCCATAATTTTCCTATCTTGAATTCATCTCAGTTGGAATGCAGGCTATTTTTCTAGCTGTTAAATAGAGCGGGCTTTGAATCTTGGAAGAGTGACTATCCTTACAGTGCAACCAGGACCCCCTTTCCATATGTAAATTTTCAGATAATTTATTGTTTATCTCCATGGGCCACCACTTCTCCAATCCTCCACATAGAATACTAAACAGTAATACTGACGGGAGGTGTTTACAAATGTGTATTATATCACGTTTTCATGTCTCTGCTATTATCCCTCCCTAGCTTTTATTGTTAAAAAAGCACTGTTCAGAGCAATAGGAGACCACTGGAACACCTTTGCCTGCTTGGTCTTCTGCTGAGTCAAGCTGATGAGCTGTTGTGGAGTCCGGTCTTGCTCTTCAGTGCAATTAATTTGCCTGGCTAAGTAGATCAATTTCTTTGTTCATGTACCCACGGTATGAACCCTGAGCACATCTGCACTCTTTCTCTGGGTGGCCCATACTCAAGTTGGCAAATTCTGTCTAATTGAACAGAGTCACTCTGAGAGCTCAAATCTTCCTATAAAGGAAGGACGCAGGATTGTGGTGAAATGTCTGCTTACTTTCATAGAAAGACAGGCTCATTGGCTGTCATGAGTTTATTATGCGTGCTGGGAGCCATTGGAACATCTGGGGACTGTTATGACTGGTGGAGGCAGTAATGGTACTTTATAAGGTGGTTATATTCCAAGGACACTGAACTTCTTTCCTTTGCTTTAACTTTATTTTTCTTCCCTTTTAGAGCAAAAGCCACTGTTTCCCCAATCAATAAGAAATACATGGCAGAAAGGGAATCTCCTTGTCATAGGCTGATTTTTAGAGCTGTTTAACTTCTAGAGGACGAAAATGTTTGTTAGTCTTTTACTTGCTAAGTCATACTGTAAATACCTTACATGTAGCAGAAAATTCTGATCACTGTGAAGGTGACTGTATTTGTCATTGAGAACATTACAGCTCCTAAGGAAATCTTTCAAAGAACATGCCAGTAGCTTGCACCAACCTTGATTTTGTAAGTTACACCCTCAAAAACTATGTGAAGCTGACTTTTGGAGTTTAAAAAGTATTAGATGTACCACAGTAAGGGGAGCATTGTATTTCCCATGTTTTCATTTTTTTTGTTCTTCACGGGCTGTCCACAGTGCCTTTGCTGATTTCTGGATGCCACTGTAGAAATTTAATAGTTCCCATTTCAGGCACAATTTGTTTTTTGTTGAAGTGTCAGACCTATTTTAATGGGAACTAAAACTGTACAACTAGTCAGGTACAAAACAGCTGAGGGGGAACAGCAGAGACCGCCAGAGAATGTGGATGGCAATGACAGACTTTCATTTATAGCCGTAATTTACATATTCAGATCCCCATATTCTTTCAAAAATAACAATGAAATAAACCCAATAATAAAGTGCCTGAATGTAGTTCCTTATGTGATTCATTTGCATGTGGATAAGAAGGCATTTGAAGTAGGACATGATCACCTTAGCAGATTAATAACCAAGCCAGTTCTATAATAGCATCAAAGGGGGAAAGATCCTTCCTCAGGAATTATTTCTTTCATAAAGTGAACAACCTTGTCTGGTGTTGGCTAGCATACACCTTCGGATGAATAAATTATGACTGTGAATGGTAGCAGGAAAAGTGCCAGCGATGTGGAGTCATAAGCTGTGAGAACAAGAGGACATTGTCGTTTGTTGTACAAATGCAAAGGGAAAAATGACATTACCTCTGGGTTTTATGTTTTAGTCTAGTCAGGTCTTTATTTTTATGTTTGGTGTTATCCAGAGGCTTTTCCACTGCTTCTTTATCTAGAATTTAAAGGTGAAGCTGCAATATAGAGTAGGTCACAATATTTACCAACGAGGTAACATGGATGATGAAATGAAACAGTGTAAGAAACTGAACTGCCTCCTAGAAAGAGTAAAAAGTCATAATCCATAAAACTTTCTCAGTGTGTTTTATCTCTTTTTGTATCAAGGATGTTTTTGTATCTTAAAGTGTGTGCCATGCTTATACCGTCTCTCTTGTAGTTAAAAATAGCCGCAGTGGTAAGTGTAGAAATATTCCTCCAAGGATATATTTATAATGTGACCTCTATTACATAGTTTTCCCACATATGCTTCCTATGGGTTTACCAAAGGCATTTGCACTTCATTTAATTTATAGTCATGCATAACATTAATGTAGTAAATATTTGTAGGAAAGATGCTCGGACTTTATACTTGATCTTAGAAGCTGGAGAAGTGATAAAGGATGTCAATGGGTTGACCCGAAAGGGCTTTGCTAAAATTAGAAACCAGTTGTATTGTGAGGGTGGACATCATCTGTATTTAACTGGGATAAAATCGCAAGCCTTGCGTAGGAACATTGCCACTTAAAAAGGTGTAGGGTGAGTCAAACAGAGCTGTGTGGACGTTTACAGCTTCTGTGCTAATAATGTATGCTTGCATGTATGTACACTCAGTGAAGCAGCTTGCTAGCTCCTTGAGAAGGTAAATTGTGTCTTGTTTACTTTTAATAATTGGTTTGTGCTTTTAGTGTGCGGTAATGAAGTAGTTATTTGGCAAATACTTATTAACAACAAACAGGAATAAAAGTTTACAACTTATATATGTGTAAAGAATGTGGCTTGGGAAAACATAAATTTACAAAACAGACCTTATCATGTGGATGAACGTAATGAAAACATCTGAAACATTTTTTAGGCATTCATATGTCCCAGTATTCTAGGAAACCTGATGCCTTTCCAATAAAATTCCTTTCCTTATCATACAGTATTTGTTTCCAAAATAATATTATATCACTGGCTGGATTTTTTTTTCTTTTTTATAGAATAACTTCAGCCTCCACTTCCCTCATGGTAGCTTTCCATTCCCCCAACTCTTCTCCCTCTGAACAGCTAACTGAATTTTACCCGTACCTCTTGGGTAACACTTTCCTCTTTCCAGTTTCTCTTATTATTTTATGTCTTACAACCACCTACATTTTATGTATGCTATTTACTGTCCTAGACTGAAAGCTCCTTAGAAATGTGATCAACATTTGCTGCATGTTGGTACCCTAGTATTACTTCACAGCATGTACTAGCAACTCACTGAAAGAGAAAGGATCAATAAATCATTAACAGTTTACTAAGTATCTGCTCTGGACACAGAAGTGTGTTAGACCCAGAGGACACAGAGAGAGGGAGAGAAGGAGACCTGAAGGAGGTGTGCATGTATGTAAAAATATAATAAGCATTTACAGCTTCACAATTTCTAACAATGTGCTTGTCATCCCTTATACTTAAGATTTTATTTTTATAAACATCATTGGCTAAAATTCAACTTTTAAAATATACTTTATGGAAATAGTTGCACATATGTTTCTTCTTTTTTGAATGAAGTTTATTGACATAACAACATCATCGAAACCAAGCAGGTTTCGGGCTTTAGACTCAGCAGGGACCTTCTCCAGGGACAGGTGCCACTCTGTGCTTCTCTCGTTTCTCCCAAGGCAGAGACTGTCCTGGTGCATACCCAGAGGCAGGCTGCCGGGTAGCACCGGGCGTAAGTCACACAGGTGCTTAGTATTCCTTTGGGCTTGCAGGTAAATTATCCACCTGTGATTCTGCGGCACACTGAGAAAGTGGGCTATCTTCACCCTCTAAGTATGTTGACGCCAAGCTTTGAAAGCACAGCACTAGCAGGATATTTTGGGGGAGAAAATCTACATAGTTCTCTGTGGTCAACAAACAAAAAAATTTAAAGAAGCAGCCTGTATGATTTTCTTTTTATGCTTTCCCAACCTTCTGTCCTTTCTTGGTTGAAGATAATTAAATAGTTTAGAGGACACTACAGCACCAGGAACTTGGCATGAATATGAGCTTTGTAGCAGTGTGGGAAGCAAAATAGTAGCAGAGGAGAGATCAGACCTTCAAAGCCGGCTTCTTCCTCTGTGCACCCACAGATTTCCATTAGAGAGACCTGCACTTGGACCTACTGTCTCCTTTCTTGACATTATGTAACAGATTTGTGTCTGTACTTAGAATTTTTTGAAAACTATATTTCAGATGACAAGTGTTTTAAACTATGAGAGTGTTGATGTGTGGGTGAGTATTTGTCTGTTTTCGACTCTGCAGCTGAATGCTGGAGGCATCGCAGCTGAACAGTGCCAGCGACTTTGAAAAGAGACATGGGAGGGCACAGGGTGCCAGCGAGCACGCAGCCTCCCCTGCCTGTGGCCCCTTGCTGCCTGCGTGCACAACGGCTACACCCTGGTCCCTGGCCATGGACACATGCACAGTCCACAAGGAACCTGTTCCTGAGTTTGCAGAAATTAAATTTTTTCAACGCTATTGTCATGTTTCATATTTCAGGATTTCTGATATTTGGATAGGGCAAGCAAACAATGCACACATTTAATGTGATAGTGGGTCTTATTTTGTCAAAAAGCTGTCATAATGGAGGCTGAGTTGTCTTGCAATTAGTGACATTTTAAGGTAGAGAAGAAACTATAAGCATATGTACAAGTGATTTTCAACTTTCTTGTCTAAAGTTTATTGATTCCAAGGTATCACTCTGGCTGCCTCTTCTGTTCTGTCCTCTCACTCTGACACTCATGTTCATATTCTAATGGATTTCCAAAACGGGATGGAAACAGCATTCTGCTCCCTGTTACGTAAAGCTAACCTGCTTTTAAAACATGTGTTAATATTGTAACTCGATGAAGGTGATTGCCACTTAAAGCAGCATTATTTTTGATTATTTCAGTAGGTGATCTTAGGTAAAAGCAACCTTATATTTGCTTTTTAAATGTTTTAAGCTACTTATGTTAGATTTTACAAGATCTTGTTTTATCTCGGGACTGATTCTTAATGCGCGGTGACGATTTAGCCACACACTAAGATATGAGCATTAGGTACATGTTAGGGCTGCAAATTGTCTTTTGACTGAAATGCATTCAAATGTGAAAGTGACTAATAAATTCCCAGTTTCTATGCTTCTGTATCGAGATAAAAAATTTCACTATTGCACCGATTTTCATTTTCTTGTTTAAAATATTTAGTAAAAACGACTAAAATAAATTCCTGTGATAACAAAAGTTTAATTTCTTTAAGGTAGAATGAGTTAAAATTTATTCATTGAAAAATAGGAGTGTTATCTGAGGTCTTTGTGTGCGTGTGTGTGTGTGTGTGTGTGTGTGAGAGAGAGAGAGAGAGAGAGAGAGAGAGAGAGAGAGAGGAAAGGGAAAGCATTCACACTCATAAATCCTGTTAAGAGCAAAATGTACAATAAATAAGCAATACTTAATGAATTACATTAAAATCTTACAATATTCAGTGTTCAGCCACATGAAATCAGTATAGGGTTTTTTAAAAAAAACTTACCAGAAAGAAAAGAGCTTTAAATATCTTAAAATAGCACAACTTGTATCAAGCATATAATTTGTGAAGTAATTGGGTAATTAATTGAAAAAAATGTTGATCAGTGTACAACGCCTGTCCATCTTTCAAAATGTAGAGCTCATATGGCATATGGCAGCATGTAAATGCATCTCTTTTCTGTGGCTTTGAATGTTAATTTTACCAACTATTTTGGTTCATCCAATTTGTAATGATAAAGATAAATTTGAAGTCTGAGGGGATTTTTTATTTAATGCACAGTTCATATTTCTTGTTTCTTCTTGGTTAATGCAAAGTCTTGAGGAATATCAACTACTACTTTAGAATATCTTCACCTTTCTTCAATTTCTTCTATCAGTGTTTTTTTCCCTCAGTCTCTCCGCAGTACGGAAGATGCTTTCAGCATCATGGTTCCAGTCATACTTTAGCACCACTGTGTGGCTTATTTCTAAGGACACAAGATCAATTGTTTCAACCTTTACCATTTCTTGTATGCTATTTTCCATCAGACGGACTCCATGTCTTCACCTCATCAGACCCACATCTTGGCCTTATATTCCAATTGCTTTGATGCTGTTGTGCTCCTGTCTGACACAACTGTGCTCCTCCAACCTAGAACCTGCCTTCTGTTACCTCTGTCCTTCACATCTCCTGAGCACCCTTCTCTTCCTACTCACACAAACTTCTCTAAAACACTGCCTCCTCCCCACATTGAGTTGATTCCTTCTCCCTTTGTGATGGAGATCTTTTCTGATGAAGTGTCCTATTGCCTGGATTAAATGTTACTCAAAGGAGAAGGTCAAGAGTAATCCATTTGCATTGTCAGTATGAAGCACAGTGCCTGAAACATACTCAATAATGCTAATAGATTTTGAAAATTCTTTGCTTGAGAGAAATTGTGGCCCTCCAATAGGAAGCAACACTAACTAACACTAGAATATTAAGAGGAAAACATAATAGACAGTAAACTAAAATATTTTTTTGCCTTGAAAAGTAGGTAAGTTACTTTCTTTTCTCTCAGTTCGTAAGCAGACATGACTCCATTACTCAGGGATTTATAGTATAATTCTTCTGCCTAAATTTTAGCACTGAGACACAGAGTTCTAGCCAAAATTCTTGAATTTATGGGAACATGACTTATATTTGCTTTTCTCCTTTGAAAAGTAGGGCGTATAAAAGGAATTGGCAGCCACAGAGCTCGGTGTCAGAAGCGCATGGTACGTTACACGTACAGCACACAGGATAGCACTATATACCCGTTAAGCATTAACTATCATTATGATCACTGCATTGCTCTTCTTTTAACCTGAACTCTACTTTGCATTAAAAAGTAATTTAAGTAATTAAACAATCTGCCTTCCCTTGGCGGTTGAGTTGCCATCTCCCTAAATTTCTATACTATCAGCACAAGTTACTGTAGAGACATTTAAAAATTTAATGTAAGATTTTTCCTTGATAAATCCAACTGGTAGTTTCAGTGATACTCAACTCAACAGGTTTAACTTGGGAGTTTTGCTCCCATTGTTAAAGTCATATTTATGTCTTAAAAGGTTTAAGGGTTATACCTTGCCTGTTCAGATACCACTTATGCAACATTTTTCATGTTTTGCACAAAAAGATAACACCATGTTATAGGCCTATATCACCTTCACAAATGGATACCACTTTCTCTTTCCCACATTAGCACTGTAACATGTTCAGGTGAACAGATAATTCCTCACCCCTGAATGTTATGGTTCCAATTGTAAATGTCTCCTCACATCTCAGGAGTTGAAAGCTTGGCGCTCATTGCATGAACTGTCAGAGATGGGGTCCTTGCGGGTGACTGCATCATGAGAATTAATCCATTTATGGATTCATAGCTTAACGGGCAGCCATTGGAAAGTGGCAGCAGTTTGAGGAGGTCGGGTGTAGCTGGAAGAAGCATTTTGCTGGCACCATACCATGGATGAGTTTGTTTTGTTCCTGGGCCCTTCTTACCTCCCCATGTCTCTCCTCCCTTTCAGTCTCTGTTTCTTAGCTTCCCCTGGGTGAGCAGATTTCCTCCGCCATAAACTTCCGCCATGATGCTTTGCCTCACTAGGGGCCTAGAAACAATGCACCACATCACGTGAACTGACACCTCAATACCTGAGGCAAAATAAATTTTCCTTCCTTTTCTGGGGTATTTTGCCTGATTAATTTGTACAATGAGACCTGAGCTTGAAGCCAGAGCAGATTGCTCCTTCACATCTGTGGCATTTTGGATCAGGAACAGGTACCGTTGAAGAACCTAAAGTTATTCAAGTCTGGAGACATACCACGTGTAAAGAGGTAATATTTTCCTCCAACTGTAACTTTCACCATATTTTTAACATTTGGTGTCGCTCCCTATTTCCTTCAACTCACCCTGACCCCCCCGCTTCCCAGAAGCTCCACATCACTATCTTTGAGCAAAGAACTATTTTCTTATGTCAAATTCTGGCCTCTTCACCAAAAAAGCAAGACGAAATAAAAGAAATCAGATCAAAACAAAACAAACTAAAACACGGTGCAGGAATTATGAACCAGATGACAAGCACTGGAAACCTAGGTGGCGCAGGAGAGAGGTGATAGAACTAAAAATAACCCTTTCTTTCAAGCAAAGGATTAATAGTCTCACCACAATGTGCATTTTGTCAGGCTATTAAAACAAGTATTCAAATGTCGGACCACAGTACAACTCTACTGTGACACTGTTGAAACAATTATTTTGAGAAAAACAAAAATTGGTGACAGTTTTCTGCCCAACCCAGAAAGACAGTGACTAACAGAAATCAAGCTGGTTTTCTTCTTCTTTCTAAAAGCAGCCATTTCATGAGTAAGATTTACATTGTACTACTTACTAATTATAAATTGAGTTGTTCAACATTTTAGGCACTGAAACCTAAAACAATACAGCTTTCAAATATGCCTGCATTTTGTCCAGAGCTAAGCATTAGAATATTCTGATGTAGAATACGAATGAGTAAGAATTATAACTATTTCTTATTAACCACATTTCTATAAAAATAGAATTTTAAATTTAAAAAAAAGTAGATGCTGCAGAATCTGGTGGGATAATAGAAACATAGAGTAAATAATAGTATGCTCAAAACAGTAAAAATCATATATCTCATTAATGTGTATTATTTTATATTTCATGCACTGATTAAAATTAATCTAAAAATTTAAAAATAAAAAGTGAGCCTAGAAAAATTTAGTATAAATTTTGTGATTGGCAGTTACAGTTTGTGGGATTAGAGTAAAGGCAACAAGTACTCTATTGTGTATAAAAATGTTACACATAAGGTTGGTAATATTAAGAGACATTCCATTTTTTTGCAAGTTACAATGAATTTAGTAAGTTTCTTAATAATCCAAAGAAAATTATTGAAGGCAGTCATCTAAAATCAGAAGTAAATGTCCCTCTGATATTCTTAAAATAACTTTTAACATATTTTAAGCTTGTTATTTTGGTCAGCTACCAATTGGCTAGGACTCATATACAGAGAGAGAGAGAGAGAGAGAGAGAGAGAGAGAGAGAGAGAGAGAGAGAGAGAGAGAGAAGGAAGGAAGAAAAAGAAAGAAAGAAAGAAAGAAAGAAAGAAAAAGAAAGAAAAAGAAAGAAAGAAAAAGAAAGAAAGAAAGAAAGAAAGAAAGAAAGAAAACTTTTAAAATGGAGAATGAGGAGGGGTGGTTAAAATGGAATCAAACTCGTGACACAGGTAGTTTAAAATCTTACATCCAGCAAACAAAATTTCAGCAAGATATGAAAAGTTATTTTTAATCACAATGGCCAATGTTTTAGTTATGTTAGGTTATAAAAGACCCATATTTTAAATTTTAAATCAAGAGATTGATATAGCTCCTTCTGTTTCATTGTTTTGTGCAATGAACACGGAAAATTTTTATACTCAGAGTTATGAAGCACAGTCTCTGAAAAGTCTCATAGTTAGGATTGTTGAAATCAATATACATGTGTCAATGCGACAAGCTATTGACAGTGTGTGGAACTGTTAGCGGAAGCATTGGTGAAGTAACTTAACCTGGACAGATAAACTCCTGAAGTGGATATGTTCGAAAATGAGTCAGTTTGGTCAATTTTGATGCATATATTAGAGAAAAATTTTCTTAATTTAGTTGTTTGAAAATTTTAAGAAATTCTAGCACAACTTGGGCATGGAGATCTATTATCTCAACTTTATATTTTATTAAAATTGAGTAGGCATTCCTAACAAGAATTTGGTATTAAGATTGGAGTGTGCTGTAAATATAAAATACAGAATGGATTTTGAAGTCAATATAACAATAATTTAAAATATCTCAAGAGTTTCATATGTTGAAAAGATTGGGATTTATTGAATGACATAAAATATAATACTAAAATTAATTCTATTTCTTAAAATGTGGCTGTTAGAAAATAGAAGATTTTATATGTGACTTCCATTATATTTTCCTATATTTGCTTGAATTGAATAATGGTCCACTATTAATATTTCAACATTTTACATCTTCTCTTTTCTTTCTCCTATAGAGTATAATTAGTGATGAATATTATAAATATTTAACTAAAAATTAGTATGTAGAGACTGAGCTCTTCTGCTAAATCTTAATTTACTTAGAATATTGGTAGAATAAATATGGAAATATTTTATTACTATTCCATAAATTGTCTTAATCATTTTAGACAGCACTGAAAGCTTAAAAGATTAATAATAAATTAGTTAGGCTTGTTTCTTATCTTTTGGGAAATGGCATGCCAAAAGAAGATTTTTGGATACTAACATATAGTATTCTGTTTTCCTTTCTCTCTGTTTCTCTGTCTCTGTCTCTCTTTCTCTCTCATATTGTTGGATTACTTTTATTTTTTAAGAGTGGAAGTATTTAAATTATAATTTGAAAGGCAATTTTAAGTGAAAATAAAAGTAATAAAATTTAAATTTTTTCAAGTGGTGAGTGGGTTAAAATGGCCAAAAGGAAAATGTTTTCAATAAGACTTACTAGAAAAGCGGGCAAGAATAGATTGGCACACATTTGTGAGATTATTGGTGTCATGTTTTGGAGCTGGTGTGTGGTAAAACCTTCTTCAATAATAGGAGAATCAGAAATTAAATAAACATAACCCCAGGGTGACTAAATACAGGCAATATCCTTGTCCTCAAAGAATTTTATCACCAGCTTTCAGGTTATTTTGAAATTACCTGTTGGGGCCACAATCTCTGAGGCTAATTTAATTATGCCCAAGACCACCAAGATCTGGTCCAGAATGGGTATGGTGATTGACTTTGAAATACGCATACTGCTGATCTGTTACAGACCCAGCTCAAAATGAATTAGTGTCATATATTCTGGGGCAGATTTGATGGCCTCTCTGATAAGATATTTTTTTTTTTTTTGCCTCCAACTTCAGGGTCCTGGTTTAAAACAAAAGCAAAACAAAGATAATGAGAAAGGAAACCATAATCTCCCAGCAGCAAATAAACAAAATCTGCTGACACAGCTCCTACCCTGTTGTACAGAGTGTGCTGCAACCTTGTATTTCCTCATTTCTTGAGAGGATCAAGTAGAAACTACAAACACAGAGCGATTTGACAGAAAAGAGTTCCCCAGCCACTATTTCTTTTCTTCATGTTCCTCTGGGCTTGGACTATCTAAGCATAATAGTTATGATCTTCTGTTCTGGTTGTTTAAAAACTGAGTAGACTAGAAGGCCTGACATATATTCAATTGTCCTTCAGCGAAACTGCTACATTCTAAGACTTGACAAATTCAGTCAAATGCATAAACTTATTCACATGTCCAGATGGAAATGCACACATACAACCAGTGCCACATACTGTCTCTATGATGGGTGTGTTTGAGGTTTAGAAGAGTGTGGCCTACCCCGCCTCACAGCAGCTGATAGACACATATAGCAGCAGGCTTTGCAAGTCCCGCGAATATGCTCTATTACGTTGCTTGTAGATGAGTTGTTTGAAAATGATGCATGCATTTGCCACGTAGACACAGAGAAGGTCAAGGTGAATTGCAGTTTTGGCAATTGGTGAATTGCCAATTTTGCCAAGACATAAGCAGACTAATAGTTTATTTAAAAAACTCTGAACTAATATAGGCCACTGACATGTTCCTGTCACAATATAAGCCCAAGGCAAAGCAGATGGGAGGTATGGTTCAATTTCTCGAGGTATGGAAAGTCTCTGACAAATGAAATACAGATTTAAAATATCCATGTGACATGGAAAGCCTTATTTGCTGAAGGTATTTTATATATCTAAAGTGCAATTTGATGGCAGGGATGCGATAGACATGTAACATGATAAACAGTTTTGCATTGTTACATACTGTCAGAAGTGCAGAATCCTTAGGGCATGTATGTGAATGGCCCTACCTCTGCAAGGGGGTGCAATGATTCCAGGTAATTGTTGTGGTTTCCTTTCACAGTTTTGCTTGAGTGTTCATTATAGCTCTGCTGTGTGGTCAATTGCCACTTAATTGCGTAGTCATCTGAGAAGAAAAAACAGCTGGACCTATCTAGAAGGGGGTCAACAGGCAGGCGCACCAAGGTGAACAGTACTGTCACCACTGTAATTATTCTATGCTTTTCGCCAAAGCAGTTTATGAACTATGTCAAATATTGCTTGTGGGAGCCAACTCAGAATCCTAGGGAAGATGATCTCCTGGTGCACTTCAGTTCACAATGATTTCTCAGCATCTAAGGAGCCCAGACTCTACCTTATGGTTTACTATAGTTACAGAGTTTCTTGGGATGTAATTTGCATGCAGCCCATACACCATAGCTGTAGTTTCAGCGCAGTCATTGTGTTCCCACATTCTTACCTACTCAACTTTGTCTTCTGAAAATTACCTTCGTGTATGCAAATATCAACATGTATGGATATTGCCTCCCCCCAAATATAGGGTTCATATATTTTCTATTACAAATATAGATGTTTAATACCAAACTACTAGCACATGTGGTAAGAAATAAACTCTTCCGAAAAGTCTTTTTACTGGCATTATTAGGTAGCTGGGACAGTTATTTTTTACTTCTTGGATTCATGTAGTAAAATTTAAATGGTTAAGCAAAAATTTATTTTTAATTCCCTGCGGCAGAGGTCTGCTAAAAGCTCATGATTCTCATCCACTATTTACCTAAATAGTCTGTATCCATATATAATTTCCCAAATACACTTAATCTCTAACCTGACAATTTATATTAATTGTAGTGCCAGCTGAAAATAATGCACTTTACAGCTTTCACAATTGCATGTATATGGAAATGTCATGTACTTTTCATGAAACTTAAATTGTTTCAGTAAAGTGTGGATACTTTGCCAAGAAAAATGAAGCACTTATATACATAATTGAAAAAATCCAAAAGCAGGATATTGAATCCATATTCTCTTAAAGTTCTTGTGTCTTCCCTTCAACTACAGTTATATTCTGTTATACTGTAGATCTTATACTATTTGAATTAGAATATGCACTACCTAGCTATTTTCACCAAAGTATTTTACATGTAAATATTGCACAACAATTTGTGTGTTCAGAAATTCTCTAGGAGAAACTATATTTCTGGCTGTAAAATAATGTGTTGCTGATCATTTAATAACAATTATTTAAGGTACATTAAAACAAATGCCAAAATGGTAGAGAATAAGTAAAACTATGATTACATTTTTCTGCATTTTAGCTGGTATGAAATTGCATGCACTTTAAGAGATACTTGAAGTAATATATACTTAAAAAGTTGTACATATATGTCAAAAATTCTTAAACTTTCCCCCAAATCTGTATAGCTGGCCTTGTGAAATACAGATCCAAGCAAGTCTCCTGAGTATCTTCATATGTGTATGATTTTCCACTGCCATCTTCTGTTCAGTGTGGCCTTCTGGTTCTGATCGTTATCATGGGGCTGAGATCAGGAAACATATGAAGACCTGACCTCTAAAAGCAAAATCTGGAAGCTTGTGAAAGTTCAGTTAAACACTTTAGGCCATGTCACTAGTACTAATAAGATACAAAATTACTAGTTTTATAGTTGTTACTCTACTGAAATCTTGGCCAGGACATAAACATCTCCTTCTGCCAATTCTTTTTGCTTATTTGAAATTAAAACAGTCCTTACATTGTTGGGTCAATGTTACAGGCCTATATCTGGTAACCTGAGCAACTACTTTGAAGATAACAATATGCAATATAATAGCCATTGTTAATTTCCTATCATCTTGTTTGGAAATTCTGTATCATTTTTATGGGCATCTTTCTTATCTTTAAAATTAAAGAATCTTCAGAAAATCAATATTATTTTCATCCTGGAATTTAGTAATAGAATGTTTTATTTAGGACTTTTTCAAAATAAGTAACATTTACTTCATACTATGCGCCTGACTGAAAAAGTTTAAAATCAATAATGCAAGTTTAAAATCAATAATAATAATAATGTTTGTAATTCCAAAACAGATTGTCCATCAGAATTTTGTTTCTCTTAGGTATATAATACTAGTATTTCATCTTGAAATATCTGAATGACTTTCCATAAATATCCCAATATATTCAATTTTTTAAAACAAAATGTCAAAGGCATAAACATGTATCTCTAGCACTGTGGTCATTATCCAGCAGTTATTTATCACTACAGTAATGCTGTATAGGAAACCAAAAAAACAAAAACGATAGTCAGTTGTTGCCACGTATGTGGGCTGGTTGGCAGTTAGAGTTTACTGTGGCTCACATACCATGGGTTGGCTGCTTGCTGGCTAGGCTCTGAGGGCCACAGCTGGAGCCACAAGGATGACTCAGCTTTTTGTCTCACATCTCATCTTGGTTTTCAGTGGGGTAGCTCAGCAGTGGCCTCATACAAAGACAGAGGAGCTCTGGTTGTGACATGTCTATTAGCATCCAAAGCAAGTCACACACTGAACTTGGTATCAAGGTGTCTTGGTTACTTTTCTCTCGTTGCTGAGACAAAATACCCAACACCCAAAGTGAAGGAAGTAAAGGTTTATTTAGCTTACAGTTTGTGGAGGTTTCAGTCCTTACTTGGCTGGTTCTGAGGCAGAATGGCACATGGCAGAGGGCAAACTGTCCATGGCAGCAGAGCACAGCAAATACCGCAAGCAAAAAGGGAGGAATGGCTGCAAGCAGCCTCCTTTTCTTCCGTACATTGTAAACAACCTACCCCCACCCAGGGGGTGTGTAGCTCTCACACAATCTCCATGCCCTCCTCTTCCACAGGCTCAGGATGTTTACAAAGTAAGCACCCCAGCTTCCTCCTGAGTCACTCATTTGCTAAACTTCTAGATTCTCCAAGTTGACACGATGTATCAACCATAGCACAAGGTGTGGTGGGAAGAGCTTCACATTTACCTGGGAGAGGGTGTCTGATTAGATAAACTACAGAAATATACCATTGGTATATATATATTCTTTACACACTAGAGTTGATTCTTTTCATTTTCCTTGAGAAATAACTATCAGTATACTGACAGCTATCAAGCAACCAAAAGCAACATAGAGGAACTCAGACAAAAAGAAATATTTGTTATGGTAGTAGAGCTTGGATGTTATTACACTTCAATACCCTTGAAAGGCATGCAACAGGTAAGATTAAATTCTGTGTAACTTCTGTTATTGTTATATAAACTTCTGGCAAAATCAGAATATAAGTATTATTTTAAATTTCTGATAAACGTGCAAACCTTTAGTAAACTTATGATCTTGCTGGAACCTCAGCAATATTTCATTTAAAATTTGCAGAATGAGCCCAAGTGTCATGTGTGCTTGTCAGCATTATCTTGGAGTACGTATCAAATAAAGCAAGAAGGAATAAAACATCAAATGAATAAAGCATGACAATAAACAGAATTCATGGTCTCCCAGACAATAACTGCCATAAAAAATCTAAAAGTATCTATCCATCAATAGTTTCATAAAAAATGTTAAAGGAATTCAGCAATTGTATAAGCAACAGTATGTTCATTTACCATCAATGATGCGATAAAAAGAGATATTCACAAAAGAAAAAGTTTTGGAGCAGTTGTTTAGCATGCA
>PVLD010012028.1:0-62283 GCA_004027595.1 Dinomys branickii | reverse complement strand
AAAAAAAAAAAAAAAAAAAAAAAGTAGAATGTGTGGCTCTGGGATCAAGGGTGTGGGACTGGTTCATTAGTCCACTGATTGGTTTGGCATAGTTTTGGCTAGGAGTAAGATGTGAGTGTGAGTGCTGCACCCACCGTAGGGCAGGTAGCCTGCGTGCAACATAGGAGACAGAAAGAGGCTTGTCCCTCCCTTGCTTTGGCTGTTTTCTGCCACCATGAAGCAACGTGGACAAATTGTGAGCTAAATAAATAAACCTTTCCTCCTTTCACTTTGGGTATTGGATTTATTTACCTCAGTTTATAGAGGTTCCAGTCCATAGCTGGCTGGTCCCAAGGTAGAGGAAGACCACAGAGGAAAACAGCTCATGGTGGGCAGCAGAACACTGAAGTAGCAAAGCAGCAGCAAGTGATGAGCAATGACAGCAGCTCTCTTTCTGTCCCTCGTGTTCTAGCACTCCTCCCCAAGGAGAGCCCCCCATTACCCACACCCGAAACTCTGCTGAACCAATCAGCAGACTAATTTAGTAGTCACACACCCTCAATCCCAGCATCACATACTTAATCTCAGCATCACACACCTAGATCCAGCCCCACCTATAACCATATGAGGCTTTGGGAATACATCTAGATACAAACCATAACAGATAGCTAATTTGAAAACCATAAACATAAGTTGTTTTTAAATGTTAAAACATCAAGAATGAAAAAAAGTATAAGCATCTGTATATGTACCACTAACCACTTAGACTTAACAACAACATCATGTTTAAAGCTCTCCAAAATCAGACCACTGCCACTCTCTTCCCTTGGCTCCATCTCCAGACTGCCCTCAGGTGGGTACTGTCCAACCCACACCTGTTTTTGATATGTTCACTATGTATTTTAGGTAAACATGTATGCGTGTTTAAAAATATATTTTACATATAACAAGCAAATACATTTACATTAGATAGATCACATTCTAAATTTACATCTATGATCACATATACTAAATTTACATCTATGATTTACATAGATCACATATACTAAATAATGTATAGATGATATTAACAATATAGTTTGGAATGTGTTATGGTTTCTGTCTAGATGTCCTCCCAAAGCCTCATGTGGTCATAGGGGTTTTTAGGAGGTGCTGCTGATTCTAGAGTGTGTGATTGGTGGTGCAGTGCTGGGATTAAGGTGGGTGACAACTGGACCAGCCCACTGATTAGATGGGCACTGTCCTAATCCTGGCAGACTGGGAATGATATAAGGGACAGAAAGAGGCTGGTCTTGATCTTACTTGTTGCTTTTGCTGTCTTCTGCAGCCATGAATGGTTTTCCCTCTGCCTGTGCCACCCTGCCTTCGTTGATTATGGTCTGAAACCTCTACAAACTGTGGGCCAAATAAACCTTTCATCTCTTTACTTTGGGTGTCTGGTATTTTGACTCAGCAATGAGAGAAAAGTAACTAAGACAGTGTGTTTTAAAATTTTTTTTATCTAAATAATATAACTCAGGAGCTACTGTAGTTTGCCATTTCTGTTCCAGTATTATCTTTTGGAGATCAACCCACAATGACGCACACTTCTCTGTCTCATTCACTTTATCTACCTACTCAATGGCTTTGTATGACGGATTCACAGCTCATTTGTCCACTCTTTTGCTGGTTTCCAGTGTTTTGCCTTCACAAACTATGATGCAGTGAGCACTGCTGGTCCTGCACTCTACACATCTACAAGAGATTTTCTAGGTTACACATCAAGTTGAGTCATTACACACTAGGGCATAGACATCTTCAACCTGTATGGAAACACGGCCTGTGTGCTCTCCAGTGTAGTCTTACCTCTCTCTCCACTGTAGTCTTACCAATGTCACAGCCACCATCAAAGTGTGAAAATGCTTGTTTCTCCACATCTTCACCCAAATTTGGTTTTATCAGATATTGCTTTTGCCAGACTCAGGGATATAAAACCATACCACTGTGGTTTTGTTGATTGTTTCTGTTTTTACAGTATTAGAGATTGAACTCAGGGCCTTCACACTCAGCTGCATCCATACCGCTTTTTTACTTTTTATTTCTGAGACAAGATCTCACTGTCACTAATTGCTCAGGCTGGGCTTGAACTAGCCATCTCTCTGCCTTGGCCTCCTGGATTGTTGGGATTGTAGTTGTGTACCACCATGTCTGACTCACACTGTGGTTTTAATTTGACTTTCCCTTGATATGAATAAGATTGAGCTTTTTCATAGTATTTGCCTATGTTTCTGGATTTTCTTTTTCTATCAATTTGTAAAAATTTTTAAAACCATATTTAAAAACTCATTTTGTATGCTTTGTTGGTTCCAGGTATTATAAATATCTTCTTGTAGTCTGCAGCTTTCACTTTGGTTATTGTATCTTTGTGGGTACAGAGATGTAACACTTCAATATAATCATGTTTATAATTCTCTTCCTTTCAGCCTATGCCTTTTGATGTACCACCCCTTAGGTCTGAAAGTACCCTATGTTTACTCCTCAAAGCTTTATGGCATCTTTTTCATATTAGGTCTTAATTCTACAGTGTATACGTGTTTGCAGAAGAGCAGGAACATTTCTTTTCATTCCCTAGGCAATTATTCTGTGCTTGAATCATTCATCCTCTCTCCACAGATCTGCACTGTGATCTCTGTGGTATAAACTGAGTTCCTAGGAACTCACAGGTGTGTGCTGGGACTATTACACCTCTGTCTCTCTCCACACATACACCCAACCCTTTAAGTACTCCCAGAAGAGATAGTGTTTGCTGATACCCAAAGCGAAACCATTCTTTGGGTGAGATGTGAATGTCTCTAAGGGCAACGCTCTGAATCAGTGACACCGTGATGAGTTGACTTTGCTTGGATTCCTTCCAGTCTGTCAATACACTGAAAGCAACTTTGACAAAAGAAAATCAGAGAAATATCCAGAGCACACTGGCTCTGGTAAACAGGTAGAGAGAGACTTGGACACAGAGGCTCTCTGGCAAGAAGTAAAACATAGTATTTCCAATTACTCAGACTTTTTCTAGACTTGGCCCTAAGAGTAGAGTAGATACTTTGCCCAGAAATGGGATGTTTCAATGTGCCCCCACAGCAGTTCTCTACTAACCTTTATCTCAAAAGCATAATCCAAATCATAGCTAGCCCTTGTTGACAGATGAGCTAAAAACTTGCTAGTAAGCCTTACTTATTATACCCCATAACACCTGTAATTTCCCTGAAATAGATATGAAAAAACTAAAGCTCAGAGAAGTGAACTGATTTGCCCAAGGTCACACAATCAGATTAATGGTAACATTTAGTATACTCTTCTTGCTATTGGAGTGAACAGCTGTCTGTGTCATAAAATCCGCCACACTAGGCTAGGATGATCCGAGGTTGAGGGGAGAGAGTGAATCTTGTTTTACCATTACGTTCTCAACTCGAGTAGAGTATTAGTCACATACTAGGTTCTCAATCAATATTTGTAGACAAAAATGAATAGATAATACATGTTGGCTGTGGGGTATGTGGTTTCTGAGTCATGAAAGGTCTAAGTGGTTTATTTAGTTGTTTGGGGAGAATAATTTTGTACCTTACTTCCTCTGAAAGCCACACCAAGCTTCTTTTCTTCTTGCCCCTAAATGACGAGCTGAGTTATAAAGATACAGCCATGTACCTCCAAATCCCCAAACCCCAAGAGTGTCCCCGTGGGGCTGGAGGCAGGAAGCCTGGGTGCACATGCTTAGGGTCTGCAGCACTTCCGGCTCTGCTGCCTGCTTCTAACCTTCAGAAATAGCCTCTCAACTGCCCAAATGTCTCACAGCCCTGGCTGTGCTTCTCAGTAGAGGCAAGACCAACTCTCCTCCTCACAAGGCTGTATGCTGTCTGAAAAGTATGCTGCACTCAGCCTCACAAAGATTGCTCCTTCTGTGGGGATTCCCAGCCAGCATAGAGCCCCTTGCTGCGGAGTGGAGTTCCCCAACATGAGAAGTGAGTGAGCCATGGAACTTGTTGGTCTCTGGGGGCCGGTCTGCATTGTGACATGTCTCTGAAAAAAATTTTTTTTCTTGGAGGTGGGGTGGATATACGGGGGAGTGATTATAGTGTGTTGGGAGTTGATTTTGGAGGGCATAGTCTTTCCCCAAACTCCAAGGAATTAAATGGGTTGATCAATGATGGCTTCATATCAGGAAAACCTCTATCTCTGACTTCCTTGTGTTAATCAGTTTACCAACTCTGCATTAAGTTCAACTTTAGAGCCACTCAGGCCCCACTGTGGCCTAAGAAAAGAACAAAAGTTCTATGCATTTATACCCTGTGAACTGATCCAATGACAGCAAAATCCAAGGAAGGCAGCACTAAAGACATCCAGACAGTGTATTTAATTATGTACTGAAGCAAAAAAAAAAAAAAGCCCCTTGGTAGGGTTGGTAAATATAGGGCATATGTGCCTCCTTTCCTTACCTCTAAACCCAAACCTAAAAGGCCATTGCCGACCAGCAGTGTCATTCTATTCACGGAGGCTCATCAGTCAGACAGATGACTGACATGCTGGCTCCTTGTGTGTATGAACTATTTAGCTCTTTAAGAACAGTCATACTCTTAGGTATTCTTCATCATTCGCCTGTCCGGGATATTTTTCAGGTATGTTATAAATGAAGAAGGAAAGGAAATATATTTATTAAACTCTGAAGCAAAGATTTTGCATAGACTGCCATGTTTCCGCAAAGCTCATCTTTGATGACAGTGTTAATCACATATAGGCATGCTCAGGCATCCCAGGCCTTCTGTGGTCACCTGAGGACTTCTGCTGTGCTGTCTGTAATAGAAGTCTGCCATTCCTGAGTAATTCTGGATGTCTCACACGTTTTCTTCCTTCCTTTCTAATCAAGGTTCCAGTTTCCCCATTCCGCATGACTGACTAGGTGATAACAGGTTAACTAGTACACACTTAATCCTGCCAAGGGTTTCTATAATACTCTTTAAGGTTTCATGCTCAGAAATATGAATTTCTGGAATTGTGACAGAACTTCTAGAAAGAAAGGTATTTCAGGGACTAAAGGAGGAGGGGCTTTTAGCACTTTTGCAAACATTACAGCAGATAGGCAACCACCCAAGAAGGTTACCCTCTATCACTACAGGCCATAGAAAGTTATCCTTCTCTGCTTGTACCCAAAATAAAGGAAGTGAGTCCTGCGATTTTTAACCAACTTTGAGGTTGAAGAAAATTAATGTGGTACTATGATCCTTCCAAAACTCTTCTACTAATTTCATTTGCATGAAACCTTGACTTTCTGTATCACTTGGAATCGATTTTATCCACACCAAGCTACAGGATGAAGAGGCTCAGAAGGGAAATTTCTTAACCGTGTATAGTATTCTGACCACATCCTGCCCAGAAACAATGGGCTGAGCTGTGGGTCACTGTTGAAAGCTTCTAAATGCACTGACATTTCTTTGGTTTATTTTATTTGAGGCTATGCACTTGGACTTTTGAGAAAATTCTCTGTTGCCACTATCAAGACAATCTTTTTACACTTCAGGGAGCTTACTAAGCCCACCCACACAAATAGAATGACTCACCCTGGAGGACTTTGAGTTGGTGTCTGCTAAACAGTGAGATTAAACAACTGCCTTAAAAAGTAATGTCCTAAATTATCCCTGTAGCAACTGCTTCTAGGAAGAAAGGCTTAGAGAGAGGCATCAAGATACTATTTCATACCTATATCAGAAAGGCTAAGAGCAGAAAACAGTGCGGCCCTTGAGTTGTGTAACCGGAGATTTTATGATAAAAGGACTCTTCAGAGAAGTGGTCAAGGCGTACAGAAGCCGAAGGAAAAAAAATCCACTGGGTAGCATTTGGAGTTAGCAACAGCAGTACTCCCTTACTCTCCCTAGACTTGGAGAGAAACAGGAGTTACATACAAAGAGAGAGAACTGGAAGAAGAGGGTCCCTCATGGGAGGCAGGATCTATGACCTCCAGTATTGAGACTATATGAAACCTTAAAGAGTATTATAGAAACCCTGGGCAGTCCATTTTTCCCCAGGAGAAGGGAATGAAGATAAAAACCCCACTTGCACTCTAGTCTGCTCACCAGATCTGCTGCTGCTGCCTCCAGCTGGCCAATTCCAACAGGAAACCACAGGCAAAGCCCAGTAATGCAGTCAGCAGCAGCTTCTCAGAGAACAGAACAGGGTGGGCAGGAGTGGACAGGGGTCCTGGAAGGGTGATCTGAAGACTCACAGCAGATCCAGTGCAGTAGAGATGTGTATATTCAAATCCTATCTGAGGAAAATTGGGCCTCTCTTTAAGTCTTTTCTAGCTAGAAAATCCTGTAATTCCAAATACATTTGCCTAGTTGTTATACAGCCTACTTTTCTTTTCTTCCCAAAACCACACAAGCAGTCTCCTAAAAGAATATGTCTAACTCTGACGTGGAAAATGGGCTTTATCTCAGGTGTCCGTGTCAATCAGTGGCCCATCCCTGCTGCAGCGTAGTGCGAAGGGTATGAGCACCAGGAGGCCCAGCAGGGACGACGTGTTGATGAACCGTGCCTTTATGGACTCCGAAGGGCAAGAGCCAGAGAAGTCCTTATATTATTATCTCAGCAAACAAGAAAAAAGAATGGATGTAATTATCCTTATAATCAGGCTAAAAAAATCTAAATGTTCCCCCATTATATATATTGTGTGGATTTATGTAAACTTCAATCTATCAGCTTTTTCCAGTATAAAAGCCATTTTTAAACAATACTCTGATTTGATCCAATTGATGTTCATGATTGTCAAAATGAACTAGTGATATTACAAAACGAATTGCTATTTTTATTTTTATTTTCAAGATCTGCCTTTCTGGCTCCCGCGCTCCAGCCAGACACCCAGTTCGACTGACATGGCCGCTTCCCGCTTACCTCAGGCACACTGACACTAAAGCATTTCCAGAGAAAGCAACAAGTTCTCCTCATGTACTGAAGGCTTTTGCAAGCAATCTGGCAAGTTCCAAATGTGTCTGACCACAAATACCTGAAGAACTGGGCAAGGGAAAAATTCAAAAGAAATAAAAGCACCACAGAAGAGGTGCCTCCAATTGATTCTCTAGCTTGTTGATTAGAGGTCCACACTGACAACCATTTAAGAGGGAAATCAAAAAGCAATCCTCTCCTTCATTCCTTCAACAAATGTTTTGAGAAGCCACTATATGCCAGGCAGATACCAGGGAGATACAGGTGATGAAGGAGAAAGATCCATCCTGTCCTCACTCTGCAAGGCCCTACAGCCTGAGCTTTGGAGCCAGTAGGCCCTAAGACCATTCCAAGGGTGAGAATGAGCATGGGAGTCTTTCGGGGGTCCAGGATGGTGGTCTGCTGGTGGGGTGAAGTCAGACAATGCTGACACCTGTAAGGGAATGAGCGCCAATAACCCTGAGACCTGTAACATCTGTAAGAGTGACTCCCAGCCAGTGGCTCCCATCTCCCCCGTTCAGCAAAGAATCCCACACCTTGCTTCACTGTGCAGTGTCCGCCCCAAGCCGTACACCAGCAGACCCACCTCCTGTCTGAACCTAGCCAGGTGTTAATTCTTTGCTCTAGCTCCAAACCCCCCAGTCAGGGGAGGAGGCTCTTCAGCCAATGGGCACGACCAACGCCACGATCCTCTGCCATCTCCTCCCAGCTGTTTTCACTTGCCTCCTGACCTTGGGCTTTGACTTTCCCCTCCTGTTTCCTTCACTCTGGGCTCTGGGGAGGCAGACAGAAAATCTCTGGCTTCCCTTTTTCTGACCTCAGCCTGTTTGCTGCTGGTGTCTCCTGCTGATACACTTCCCTACGGAGGAAACAGCCCTGGAGCCTGTTCCACCTGCTCCTTCAGCCTTTTTTACCAACAGGGTAAAGGTGTATGTATGCTTGCAAGACTCCATCCTGTGAGACACGTGGGACTCTTCACTAAGGGCATAAATTTCAGACACAAGGAACACTGCCTGGTGGTCTTAACATGTAATGCTTTTCCTGTTTGGCTGACTAGTTGGCTTTTGTTAGTCTCAAATGAAATATAGTCTCAGGTCTAATACTAGAATTCCAGGAACCTACTATATACACAATAAAGCATTAGATTTTTGGTCTTTTGCATTTCAATAAAATGTTGCATTTCAACAAAATGTTGCATTTCAACTTCATTCATTCTTTCAACTTGGACCCCCCACAATTTATGGCAGAGAGTAAAACTACTCAGAAATGAAGAAAAGATCATGTTTCTCATTCCTGGGAGAACTTTTACCATTTAATATGTACAATTCACATATACGAGCTTAGAGTCACAATGCTTAACGACAGCAATGGATGAGAGGCTTTAAAACAGAAAAAAACGACAGAAGAGCAAGTACTTGGTGGCAGCTTCTGCTATGCCACAAGGCATCTCAGTATCCTGGCTTTCCTCCTGAGAGGCTTGGAAGGGTTGTGCAAGCTCTTCTCTAAATGAGACAGCAGCCTGCACCAGTGGATCTCATCAGGAACAACTAAAGGACTTTTCAAACCCAGAACCTGGGCTCCACCCAGAGGGCTCATCACTGGGTGTGAGAGGCCTGAGAACCTGCATTAGTAACAAGGTCCCAGGTGACACATAGATCCTGCACTTAGAAAACCACTGCTCTGCATAGTTAAGGGCACGGTGTCAGAAAGGCAGTGCTGTCCAAGCCACAGATATGGGGTTAAACATGCCCATCCAGGGTGCTGGACAGACACTGAACAGCACATGTCAAGGCGCAGGATCCAGAATTCCGGCAGTGGAGGGAGGATGCAACATAGGGGGAGAAGACCGGCGACAGTTTGAGGAGCCCCAGCGGGAAGGAGAGGCCATGGAGGGCAAGAAGAACCAGCCTTCACCCGCAACTAAAACACAAGACCTAGGGGAGGCAAAAGGTGTCCTTATAGGCCACTGTATGTGCAACACTGGTGAGAAAGAAGTATCCCTGGCCCTGGTGCTCTGATTGTAGGAACTGTAGCCACATGGAGGAGACCAAGTATTCACAGAAAATGAGTGATTCTGTGCCCACTATGCCTCTTAGGTCTCGTGCTGGGCAATACAGGGACCCGGAGATGTGTAAGACGTTGTCCCCAACCTCAGGGAGTTTGGACTCTGTGATAACAGTAACACAAGCATGCATGTGCTGGGCTAGAATGGCCCAGTCAGTGTACACAAGGAATACCAGCATGTATAAATGGTATCGCCTAGGGTTGTGCAGTGTGGCAGCCCAGGGCCAGGCAATCTCGACCTTGGTGCACTGGACCCATCAGATTTTCTTCATAACCTCTGTGCAAGTCATGTTCTCTGTGATCCAAACATTACTGAGGTGCATCCTGAGCCACTGTTTCAAATGTGGCTTCCAAAAGGAACATTTAACCTGCAGTGTGACCTTTCTGTGCTCTACCTTCTCAAATGTAGAGTGGCAAGGCAGGCATGGTGGTGCCTGTGTGTAATCCTATACTCAGGAGGCAGAGGCAGAAAGACTGCTCTGAGGTGAAGGCCACTCTAAGCTACATAATGAGTTCCGGCCTGAGCTACACATTGAGATGCTGTCTTAAAAAAAGAAAAGTAAAATTGGGAGTTGATGGGATTAACGAAGAGTACTAGTAGATGACTCATACACTAGGCCATCACTGCCAGGTGCCCCTCACCTGCCTTAGTGTTGGTGATGGTGGATACACTGGGTCAATTTGAGAAGTTTAGAAGGTTAACTAAGCCACTCAGCAGGAGGCCAGGGTCCTCACTTTGTACACATCCTGAGCTCATGCAAGAGGAGGGCAAGGAGATGGTGTGTGTATAAAGGGCCCGCCCTGAGGTGGAGAGCCTGCTTACCATATAAGGGAGGAAAAGAGGCTTGCTCTCCCTGCTTTGCTTTTGCTGCTTTTGCTCTATTATGCTGCCTTGAAGAGTTGCCCCTGTGCCATGCCACCCTGCCTTGGAGCCAGCTGATTACAGACTGACATCTCCACAAACTGTGAGCTAAATAACCTTTCTTTCTTTAAAAAAAAAAATCTACATTGCTTAATTTGGCAGTTACAAGTCACATATGGTTATTTAAATTTAACTGTAATCAAATCAAATACAGTTAAGTCCCCAACTTATGAATGAGTTCCTTTCTGGGAGAATGTTCATAAATTTGATTTGTTCGTAAGTCAAAAAAATGAGTTTTATACACTTTTCACACAAATATACAATGTAAAGCATTAGAACAACCAAATACACACAAAAATACTGTAACTAAACTATTTTTACTTTTACAGTTACCTTGAAATGGTGACATAGACTTATGAGCTACAGTACAGTACTTCTACAGTTTGCTTATATCTATAAATGTTTGTAATGTCAGGTCTGTTCACATTTGTGAAAGTTTGCAACTTGAATGTTCCTGAGTGAGAGACTTACTCCAAAATAAAACTTAGTTCCTCAGTCATACACACATACACACACACACACACACACACACACACACATTTCAAGAAGTAAACACCCACCTGTAGAATAGCACAAATATAGAAAAGTTTTTTTCTTGCAGAAGATTCTACTAGAAAGTTCTGCTATAGACCCCATGGCTAATTCTTGGACACAGTGAAATGATGCATCTGTAAGCATAACTTAGGCATTTCAATGCTCCTATATATTAGGTAGACTCATGAATCTTACGTGCCAGGCTGCAAGCTTCATGCTGTATTAACATTACCTCATTTAATCTGCAAGGAAGGGATGCATATATTACAGAGAGAGTCAGAGAGGTAAAATAACTCATTGCAAAACCAACCACGAGGTAGTAAGTAGAAGAGCTCAAATTCAAAATGAGATCTCTCTGACATCAAAGTTTAGTTGTTTGGCATCATATCTGTACCTGCAAAAGACAGCAATTCTGGTGAACAATTTGCTTGGCTTAACGCCTGTTACTGTCTAGAGATCATAAGTAAGTTGTAAGGACAGTTTATTATCAAACTTTCTTTACATAATAGATAGTCATCTGTTGTTCATAATTTATGCTAATGCAATGTATGAGCTGTCCTTGAATTGATCTTTTCTATGTCGTCCATATGAGTTTACAAGCAAATGAACAATTTCTGTAATCTTCTGCCCATCTGTGTCAGTCAGGGCCCCATTGTGAAGCAACTGACACATTCAAACTGTGTAACTGAAGAGACTATTTATGAAGGTGTGAACAGTGTTTATTAAAACTAAGAAGGAAAAATGCATACCCCACTTCAGGAAAAGAGTGGGAGCCATTATGATGTAAAGCCTGCCGTTGGAGAGGGTCAAGGAATGCTTACTGGAACCAGAGAGGGTAGCAATTTAGAGAAAGAGTGTGATGGAAGCTGTGGCCTTTCTAAAGGGAAATAGCAAACTTATAGTGACCTAGTACAGACACAGCCACTAACTCACTTTCTACCCTTCCAGGTGAAAGCAAAGTTTTCCACAGGGATTGCTCATACCGTGCAGCCTCCTGAGGAACCCAGAAAAATGAAGAAAAGTGGAGAAGAGACCTAAAGAAAAAATAAAAAGTATCACATATACGTTGTCTAGTATGGTTGTTTAGAAAACAGGACCTCTACGCATGAGCTTAATGTTAATGGAGAGAGGGTTGACTAACACCAGAGTTCTTTAAGTCACAGTGTATTAGTCAGCTTTCCCATCTCTGGGACACAGTGTTCAGTAATCACAACTTAAAAGAAGACAGATTTAATTTGATTCACAGTTTCTGGGGATTCAGTTCATGGGTGGCTGGATCCAAAGGAGAAATATCATGGTGAAAAGACATGGCAGAGCAAAGCTGCGCAGTTCATGGCATCTAGGAAGCAGAACAGGAAAACAGTGCCAGAGATAAAGGAATCAGTCTGCCAAGGTCACACTTCCATGACCCACCCAGACACACCCAAAAGTGTGGGTTACTAATTCCTCCCATGGCTCCAGAGCAATCAAGTTGGCATGACCAACCATAACTACCACACACAATTACTTATGGCTATTTAGAGCCTCAAGGTAGAAGAAATGCCCAACCTTAGGCCTCACCAGGCCATGAAAATCTTCCTCTTATCAATGTGAACATTTAAATACAGTAAGTGAACACTGAACTTTCTATAATATTTCCTTCATGCTGCAGTGAAGGATGTCGCAAGTATATCGTGGGATTAACCTGAAGGAAACTCGCACTTTCCGAGAACATATGCCTGATCATAAAGACTGCTAGGTCAGTGATACAAGAGCTGGTAGGCAGTGTCTCAGATCAAGAACAAAGATCATGGGTGGCTTCATCCCAGGGCCACTTTTCAGGACCTGCAGAATTTAGCTGCTGAGATTGATCTTGCTAAGGCAAACAAAAACACCGAAACTGGGTATTTTTATTTTCTTGGGGCAATCATCCATAGAGCTGAAATTAAAGCAAGGACTGGGGTAAGCAACCTGAAAAGGTACAAAAATCAAGGGAAATAATGCACTGAGGTCTAGGGCAAGCCTGTAAATAGTGTCCTCAGGCTTCAGCCATGCATGGAATAGTCAGCATCCAGAGTGACCAGACTAGGGCTTTGAGTATGTAATCTCTTCAGAGTGAGCTGTCTAGTCCAGATAAACTCTGGAATGGTAGATCTAAGGCTGAATTTCTGAAACTTTAAGAGCTCTAGAGGTAATTACTATGCACCTGGGTTATATGTATGTGCAGGGGTGTCTACAGGTACCTCTGGTCTTTTACTTTAATTTTTATGGAACTAGTTATGACACACTCAAAGCCCTTCACAGGATTGCTGTATACCTCAATGAATTTTTCCGATTTTTGTGCCTTTTCAGGTTGCTTACTCCAGCTGTATGTATGGTTGCCCCAAGAGAATAAAAAATAACCATTAAGGCCCTTACAAATGATAAAGACTTGACAAGTGTCCAAGACACATTGGACATTCTCCTACATCAGATTAACTCCTTCACTCCCTTGTCAGAGTCAATTTAAGTAAAACTACAATAAGGGAAACAAACCACGAACTACTGGTTGGAATTTGCATTTGCAGACCCAAGGTCACTGCCAGGGGTCAAAGGGTAGGCCATATCAAGGGATGATTTTTCACAACAGGACCTTTCAAACTTTTATTCTCTTCTCAATGTGGATAGGTAATATCTTGGGTCAACCTGTGTAGGTGCAGGCAAACATTAACAGATATTTATAACCCTGCAAGGCTTTACCACTTTCTGTGAAGTCTATCTGCATATCTTTAAATAGGGGGGAGGTCAGGGCCAGTGACACAGATGCTGAAGCCTGAGCTGGCCCCAGAGTATGGGTGCCAGTGCTGTCACTTGAGCTTGCAGAACATACAGTGGGGGGCAGGTCTGGTTCTGATTAAGATGGAGCTTCCAGAAATACTGGATAAAGTTTTTCTAGCTGCGGTTGATGTTTCCGTCAATCAGATCCCCAGAGGGGGCCGAGGAGAACAGGTTTGGCATTGTTGGTGGCACGTTTCCAAACAGCAGCAGGAAGCAGTAACATGAGAGCTCTGGTCAAAATAACTTTGTCCAAGGTGACCACAGTATATCTAGCCTATCAGACTTCATTCTTAACAAAGCCACCTCCATCCATAAACAATGTATACTCAGCATCTGTCAGGGGGTTTATTTTTCAATCATGGTCTGTTGGGCCCAGCTTAGTGGGCAGGTACGTGGGAGGACTGAGTGGTCCACAGTTACTCAGGAGGTCCAGTACAGCCTGTGGCACCTGGACAGTTAGGTCCTGGCCTAAGGTGAGTTTGTCAGCTTTCTTAAACGCAGTGGCTATTAGAATGCAGAGGCAAAGCGGGGAGGCAGCCCTTAGTGACTGAATCCAACTATTTGCACTGGTGGCCATTGTGCTCCCAGGGGCTGAAAGTCTTAAGTAAGCATCATTGTTTTTGTTAACTCAAGGATCCAGACTTTATAGAAGCCAGCAGCTCTAAGAAATGTGCTGAGTTTCTTTCTTATAACCCAGTTTCTGCCAGATATTGCAGCAGAGCTTTTTGCCTTTCTAGCAGGCAGCTTGAGTGCCATTAATCAGAAGTGCAGTGATATTTTGTGCTGGGAAATTAGTGAGGTCAGTTCTTGTTAGGGCTTCTCCAAAGAGGGTAAACAAGCTTATGGACCTCTGGGAGGTTGAGTCCAGGTCAGTTGACTTTTGAGTCCAGAACTAGGGTCTTTCCACTTAAAGACAAAGAGAGGCTGGCTGACAGGAGCCAATCAAAGGCAGAAGAAGGTATTCTTTTGGTCCAGGCAGATGTACCAGCAGGCTGTAGGTGGCAGAAGACTGAGGCAATGAATACAGGGGTCAATTGTGGTGGTATTGGCAGCTCGGAAGTCTTGAACTGGTTTTACAGGCAGGAAGAGTGTATTTTAGCAGTTTGACAGTCTATAGACATTTTGCAGTTTTGAAGCCTCATTTTTTTCTTTCTTGGGGGACTGTGATGGAGCTGGAAGGGACAGAAAAAAGGGTTGTCCTGAAGCCAAATCTGTTGCTAGGGTCTCCCCTAGAATAATGGGAGAGTTCCCAAACCCTTGTGGCAATTGAGTAATAGTCCAAAAAGCATGTATGAACTGGGAACCATAGAATGCAAAGTGATGGCTGCATTATTGATGGCACAGAAATCTTCCTACGCTGATTAATAGTCTATCAGGTTGATGTGTGACTGGATTCTTGCTTGTGCTTCCTGTGAAATCTGATAGCAATGAGAGTCACAGTGAGGTGGCATGGTTGATGTCCAGGTGATGGAGACCACTATGAAGCAGACATGAGCAGGACTTAATCAACTGGCTTTTCATGTTCACTTGTGAATCTGTCCAAGGCCTAGGCTCCTTGCCTGAAAATAGTGGACTCATAGTAAGTGAGCCTCTGTGAGTCACTAATCCCTTCTAGAACCTGTAGTGGTGGATGAAACTAGAAAACCTCAAAGGATGAGACAAGATCACAGCCAAGGACACCTGGATCTGATCTCAACTACATAAAGGCATCTCACTCCTGGGTGGATTAATTTAGTACCTTACTTGAAGTCCTTGAGTGATTCCTCCCTTCTTGAATACTCCTCTCCCTTTTTCTGATAACCAAATAAATATGGGCCACCAAAAGAAGGTCTTGTTCTTAGCCCTAAGAGAATCTTGAATTCTGTGAGAGGGCTTTGATTCTCCTGGAGCCCTGAAATAATTCCATTTGCCTCTTTTTATTTAGCCTTTGCTGTACACTCATTTGGGAGATTGTGGACCTGATCAGCCTGCAATACCTAAGGGATATTATTAACCTAATATCCAGGCCCAGAGGTGAGTCTTTAGTTCATACCTCTGGGAGGAGAGTTTTCAGAACTTCAGGATTGTGGTTCTCTGTCTCAGGCTGATGCAGGCATCATCTTCCTCTCAATGTTGACTCAAGAACAGTCAACTTTGAAAGTGCAGGGTTAAATGAGAGGGAAGCTGGCTGGCTTGGTGCAAAGGAGATGGCTGAAGAGGTCTCTTCCTAGAAGCAGTATGGGAATTTTCCTTGTACAGGAATTCATGTTTGGTGAGATGTCCTCTCAGGCTGCAAGTATTAGCGTGGAAGAAGGGGTGAGGCAGGAGTCACAGTTGCCCTGGTGATGGTAATTTTTTGACAGAGGGAACTCTTGAAGGCAGAGAGCTCTGTTCCTTTGTCTATCAAGAAAGTCACAGGTTTGCCTCTGACTTTTGCAATGACTATGGGCTCTTTAGGGCCCAATTTGACAGAACTCAGTCTGTCCTGTCCATCCAGGCCTGACAGGGAGAGGAGAGGTTCAGGTTGAGGTGGGCCTGGATAGTCAGGTTTCTTTGTGTCTCACAGATAAGGGGGCATTTATTTTTTGTGTCTATAGCCCTTATAACTTGTATCCAGAGGGTGTGGTCATCTATCACCCTGAATTTCCTTATAGATACCAGGTGCTTTTCTTTTATCAGGTTTCTGAGTAACAATGATTGATGGGCCTTTTGCCCCCCTTTTTCATCTCTTTGAGAAGCACTCAACTGGGTTGTTTCTAGGTGCAGCAACCTTTGGAAAGGCCATGGCAACTCATTTGTCAGGGCTGACAGTACAATTTTTCCTTAGTCAAAATGTGGAAGATAGGTGCTGGCGGCAACTGTGGCAGCCAACGAAGGAGCCGAGGCAGAATTCTCAGGAAAAACAGGCCTCTTTTTTCCCTTTTTCTCTTTGAGATGCAGAGAGTATCTTGGTTTCATTTTTAACTCCCTAAAAGCCCTTTTTACTGCAGTCAGGGACTGTAGGTTTTGACTAATTAGTTCCCATCTCTGACTTCCTACATGTGTGTTGTATATCCTTGAGCGATGGCACAACAGACAAAGGGTGGGTGCCTCTCAGAGAAAGAGACTATTCATATGTCCATCTGACTGTGCTCCTCGCAGGCACTTAGGCACAATTCAGCTAAGGAGGGTGCGAGGCCTCTGTTATGCCATATGTTGATTGCCACAGAACTGCGGGTGAGGGCCAGGTCATCCAACATTACCAATGCTTCCCAGTCTTGGTGGACGTACAGCAGCCTATGGCTTCTGCTGTCCATTCCACTCACCCACACGTTCATCTAACAGGCTCTGAGAGGTTTAGCATTCCAACCCCCTTCTCTGGAGAGTGGTCCTGATGAACAAGAGTTGATAAGACTCCTCTTCTGCTCAGGATAAGTAGGACTGACAGAAAGACTAACTGGGGTGCCCCAAGGGCCTTACCAGAATCAGGCAGGCAGATGGACAGACAGACTGCATCCTTCTCCCTTTGGGGTCCAGTGTGAGCTGCTTAAGAGGGGAGAGAATCCTCCAGACCTCTGAGGGGGACTCAATAAATCTTGAGAGCACACTTTACCATCAGGACCTGAAGAGGTCCTTACTCCATCTGCAAGGGCCATGGCTGGTGACTAAAGACATGAGCACAGTTGGTCCTCCCAGCCAACACACCAGATGCAACAGCAAATGAAAACACCGAAACAACACCCAAGATTTAGAGGCAGATTTATTTAATGTTGGACAGGCACTGACAAGGAATCAGTTATCCTTCAAAATGTCAGGCCTCAAAGGCTTAGGGGAAAAGATTTTTATGGGGTTGCCAGTAAGTAGCAGAGTACTTAGCTGTCCTTGATTGATTCTTACAATATGCATCGGAGCGACCAGCCATTTCTAAGAGATAGAAGCAACTGGAACTGCAACAGGAACTGTCACCTGGGCACTTGAAGTATACTGGCTGGTGGGTACATTTTCTGCTATAATCTTAGAATCACTATCCATCAACAGCCAACCATTTCCCAGATACCTGTGTACCAATCACCCAGCTCATGACATGGTTCCTGCACCCATTCCATTTTCTGCACTTATAACCTGGCACATGTTGCTCTCTCTCCCTGATTTCCCTCCCTGGCCTGATCTAATAAACTCTCACTCTTACTTCAAAACTCACCTTACGAATTACATACCCTTGAAATCCTTTCCAATTTTTGCACCCTCTTTGGAACTCCTACAGCTCTTGATTCATCCCACTATGTTAGCAGGTATTAAAATCTATCTCATGTCTGTCTTGTGAGCTAGGTGAGAGCCAGCACTTAGTCTGGAAGAGGCTGGCTCACATTAAATCCTAGTACATAAGTATATTTGAGAGTCACTGGATTGGGCATCATTGGTACCAAAGGCACCAGTGATGGTGAGGTGGAAGGAAAGAGACAGATAAAGAATAAAGAAAATTTCCCATTCCTGTTAACCTCCAACATAGGGTTATCAGATAAAATGTGGACTATTTAGTTAAATTTAGCTCTCAGATGAAGATTCCCATATCATATATCATCAAGTAAATGCAATTAAAACTGACATCACTACATACCCACTAGACTGCCAAATCCACAACACCAAATGCTGATAATTTGGAGTAATGGGTAAGAATACACAATGGCACATCCACTTTAGAAGACAGTTTTTCCATCTCTTACAAAACTATGTGATCTGGCAATGTCATTCTTCAGCATTACCCAAAGGAGCTGAAAGTTTATGTCCACACAGAAACATGCACATGAATGTTTATAGCTTCATTCATAATCACCAAAATTATGGTGGAAGCAACCAAGATTCCTTCTCTTACCAGGAGAGTCTCTATTCTAGGATTTTACCACTAAACATCTTTATTTTTTAAAATATTGTCTGACCAGGTTAACATTAGTAAGTTGTTCTTTGTGGACCAGGAATATAGCTCAGTGGCACAGCGTCTGCCTGGCAAATGCAAGGTCCTGAGTTCAATTCCAAGTACCAAAAAAAAAAAAAAAAGTTATTCTTTGTTATACAACACCTATGGATGTGTTACATGTACCATTTATTCAAAGGTTGGCTGGAAATCCAAATGCACTTGTAATAAATTTTTTTCAAATATTGAGTTATAGTTCCAACACTCTGAGATTGTGGTAGAATGATTATAAGTTTTAGGCCAGGCAGGCTATGTGGTGAGATCCTGTCAAAACAAAACAAAACAAAACTATAGGATGATACTGACAGTTGCATAGTGAAAGTAACAGTTGCCAGTAAATTTTACTATTTGGCAACACATTTGCCTGACTTAGCTCAATACTGAAAAGAAAAACATTAAGAAGTTTTTTTTAAAAGGAAGGACAAAAAGAAGATTCCTTTTATCTACTTAAGGATGCATACAGCGCTTGCCCTGGTAAAACTTTCAATAAATAAATGAACAGCGGCACACCCAGCCAATGGAATCTTACCTGGTTCTAAAAAGAAATAAGCTACCCAGTCATGGGAAGACATGAGAATAACTTAATGCATATTACTAAGTGAAAGAAGCCAATCTAAAAAGGCTACATACTGCATGATTCCATCTACATCCTGGAAATGACAAAAACTATGGACCCAAAGAAATTTTAGGGCAGTGAAATTCAGGGCAGTGAATATACTCTGTTATGATACTCTAATAGTAGATACATGTCATCATCTACTCACCTAAACCCATTACCCATTTACAAGTGTAAATCCCAATGTAAGCTCTAGGCTTTGGGTGATTCAGATGTGTTGGTGTAGGTCCACCAGTTGTAACAAACACAACTCTCTGATGGGAGATGCCAACAGTGAAGGAGTCTGTGGACATGGGGATATAAGGGGTGTAGGTCATAAACAACTTTAATTTCTTTATTTCTCATAGAAATGCTCAAATATTGCATGGCATTGATTAGATAGATAGATAGATTTGTTTACTGGAAATTCTAATTTATTTTGGCATCCTATATTTTAATTTGCCAAATCTGGCAACCCTACTCATAATCCAGTTACTGGACTGAGATATGAGTTGACAGGCTGTTAGTGCTACCGGGAAAGGTGTGCTCCTAGAGTGGTGCGGCCAGCGAGTGCCTGTGCACTCTCACTGCAGAGGGCTCCTGCCAGTAAAAATGGTGTCTCTCTGCTGACCTATGTGGTTCTTGGAAAGCCCCTGGATCTGAAGGAGGTCTGGACTTAAACCCACAAAGACCACTTACCTGTGTGTGGCTTTCAAAAGATGATATTTTTTAGTCTCATTTTCTTTTCCTATAGTTGAAAAATGAAGAAATGCTTTTTTAAAATGAATAGAAAGGAAAAGGCATCTGTCTTGGTTACTTTTCTCTTGTTGCTGAGACAAAACACCCAACGCCCAAAATGAAGGAAGGAACAGTTTATTTAGCTTACAGTTTGTGGAGGTTTCAGTCCATACTTGGCTGGCTCAGAGGCAGAGTGGCCCATGGCAGAGGGCAAAAGTTCATGGCAGCAGAGAACAGCAAAAACAACCAGCAAAAGGGAGGAATGGCTACAAGCAGCCTCTTCCTACCTCCTTTACATTGTAAACAGGCTACCCCCACCCAGGGGGCGTGTAGCTCTCACACAGTCTCCACGCCCTCCTCTTCCATAGGCTCAGGATGTCTACAAAGTAAGCATCCTGGCTTCCTGCTGAGTCACTCAGCCAAACCTCTAGACTCCCCAAGTTGACACAATGTATCAACCATAACAGCATCTTTTAATGTACTTAGTGGTTCATGTAGGGCCTGCCCTCGGGAAGATGAGAGTGCTCCTATACATTAGCCACCTACCCCTTCCCCACCACTGACAAACACTAGGCCCTAAGCATGACTGAAGTTATCCAGTGCTTATCCTGTGCCGCACTCCCCAGAATCTTTGATCTCAAGCTCAGTAAGCTTTCTCTAGAAAGGGCTGCATAGTAAATACTTCAGGCTTTCCAGCCAGATGATTTACATGTCATAAACTATTTTTGACTTTCTGAATTTCTGTTGCAACCACTCACCTCATTCATTGTAACGTTTAAAGCAGCCATGGATAATCCATAAATGAATGGATGTGGCTGTGTTCCAACACAACTGCTTCTATGGACACTCATTAGAATTGTACCTAGTTTTCCATGTGTGAGGATATACTACACTTATCTTGACTGTTTCTTCATCCTATAGACACTCAGAAACCATTCTTAGCTCATAGGCTGTAGAAAAACAGACAGCATGTTGGCATTGGCCCTTGACTGTGGTTTGCCCACCCCTGCTTTGTAAAACTAAACTGTTAACCGTGGATAAACTCTTTAAGCTAAGGGGGCGATGATCCTAGTATTCATGACCTGGAGTAGCATTATGGAAGGAGCTGGTCTAAGTTGTTAAACAGCCTGGGCCTGTATTGTTAACTTACTGCCCCAACCCAGAGAGATTATGACACTACTTCCGATCTCCTCCTTCATCTGTTTAAAAAAAGACCCGGGGTGAGGGAGCCTTATATTTAGCAAGCCACTAAATAAAGTGGTTGGAAAATACAAATGAGGAATATAAGGACATATTCAATAGTGACAATTTGAGGATTGAGCAATACTGAAAATCATACAGCAAGAGAAATAGAGAAATCTGATTTTCCTGTAAATTTTCCACCACGATTCTTTACTTCATGGAAAGCAGAATAACGTATGAGGTCATTTTTCCTTCACACACAATTCACTTTCATGGATTTTGCAAAAAAGGAGAAGTTTCTCTCAGTAGAGAAGCCACAGTGACAGCCTGGGTTGAAAGAGAGCATTTTCTCACGAAGGGCATTTGTGTTCCTGTCCTACCCCTTCTCTCTTCCTATACTGCTCCCCTTTCCCACCTCCCATGGCGCCCAGCATACCCCACCTTTGCAGTTCTGAGGAAGTCCCCATCTTTGTTCTTTTCTCCTCCAGGACTGTAGTGCTAACAAATGCGAAGGACACAAAACAAACTACAGTGCTTAGAAATCAGTCTTGTTTTAATGAGATGACATCAGGAAGATAGAAATTACAGAAAATCTTTAGAACTTATCGAAGTACAAAGTGCTAGGTAAACAGTGACATAGAAAACTGGAGTACAGAAGCAAGGTGCTTATTGCAGTAACCTGGGCTCTTTCAATGAGATAGAGCAATCCACTTTAAATGACAGTCCAAGGGGGTAAGATAAAGGGCCCTCCAGCTGACAGGAGAGGAAAAGATCAGATTTTGATAAAAGCAGAAAGCATGCACCAGAGTAGAATGATAATCAGAGATAATTACAGTAGATTACGAGGGTGCTGGAGTGCTGTTATCTAGCCAGGTACAGTGAGGTCAACCTCATCTTTAATCTCTTCAAATGTGCCACTTTTATTTCTCACCTGATGATTCTTTCAAGTAGGTGTATTTACAGATCATTTTGGTTCAAAGGAAGTAAGAATGCATTCTCCATAGGGCCTTATGCCCTCTCAGTTGCTTACGCAAGGGGGTTAAGAGAAGCAATATTGTGAGGCCAACCTGGGAAACAGTGACTAAGTGAGATCCTGTCTCAAAATACAACTAAAAAGGACCGGGATTAGTGTAGTGCAAAGGTCCTGGGTTTGATCCTGGTGGTTGGGGGAGGGGGAGAGAGCAACATGACATGAAAGGGAGCTCTAGAATTCAGGGCCTTTTTGAAGGGAGTGAGTGTGAACACGTAAGATTCTCTGAGCTTCAGTCCCCACATCTGTAGAACTGGAATCATGCTCACTGCTACTTATAATTCTATTTTGAACCTAATGCAATGTAGTACATAAAAAGACTTTGTATATAATAAAAATAGAAGTGTTTTTTGTGGTTACTGTTACTACAGGGAGAGTAGTTCATGTCCATTGCTGAGCTATTGAACGGCTGCTCTGCTTTGAACAAATGAGTGGAGAGGGTTAACAATAAGCACACGTCCTGGTCACCACTCACAGCTGATGAGTCATATCTGTGGAGCACGAGGCCCACATCATGGGCTCCATGGGACCAGCTCATCTGACCAGGAGGGCTGGAGCTTCTAAATTAAAGAAATCTGGGATTAAATCCCATCTCTCCTCCTTCCTCACTAGGCAAGGGGGTTAAGAGGAGCAATATCATGAGCCCAACCTGGGCTCTTATCCTAGTCAGGCCTGTTTCCATGTCCCTAAAATTGGGAAAATACAACTACCATGCCAAGATGTAAGAGCCAGGGATAACATATCTAATCTCTGGTACATAGACTTTCCACAAATAGTGATGAATATTTTTAAAAAAACAAGACCCAACAACTGGTAAACACCAGCTATTTTGCAAATTTAGGTAGAGTTTCCTTATGTGACATTCTGCTCAGATTCATCTGATTCTTGGGTATGATGATGGGATTTGCATCTAAAATGATACATTATACACCTGCTTATTTCAGTTTTATTATGATACTGGTTCTGAGACAACAGAAAGGAAACCGTGATAACTTGACCTAAACTGGCTATCTGGCTGCCCCAATCTTCCATGCTCACTCTTCATTCCCCAAATCTGCCTATCTGTCTACCACAATAAATAACTGTCCAAACTTCTGCCTCACCGGCCCTATATTCAATACCCAGGTCAAACTAGACATCTCATTACTTATCAAAGTTTCTCTCTGCCTGGAAAGCTGGACCCTGGCTTGAATTAGGTGTCTTGGAAACTGCTGGATGCTGAGGTTTGCATGCAGGAGGCTTATTGGGAAACATCCTTACAACACCTAAGAGGGAGCAAAGCAAGCAGGATTCAGCAAAGTGGGATGCTGAACCATGATGCATCACAACTAAGGACTCAGCTGATGCCAAGTGAAGCCCTGGAGCTGGAATGACTCCTCAGGGTGGCTGCAGACTGTCAAAGGATTGTGCACGCTATCCAGAAAAGGGCTCAGCTGAGGGCCATCAGCAAACCAATGCCCCTGCAGTGAGGAATGTGTGTCTCCCACATCTGAGCTATATCCCACGGCATCCACTGCCCAGCCCACAAGACCTAACCTCACCTCTGCCTTACCATCAGGTCCCCTCTTCATACTGAAATGTGGTTGCCAGTCCTAGGAGACATTTTAAAGTGACTCTTGCTGCCACTATTGAGTTCAGAGGCCACAAAATTCAAAGCCTACCTTTAGTACCACTTCTCAAATTCCAGTCAATGCACAGAATGAGAAAGTTAATACCCCTTAATCATATGCAGTAATGTGCGTGTTTCTAATTAGTTAAACTTTCCAGGGCCTCAGCATATTTAAGTGTATTTAATGCTCCTTAGTCTGGTTCCTCATTTTGTTTATAGGAAAAATATTTCATGGGTAATGATACAATTCTATTCTTACACAATATCCATTGGGGTTTTCATTTCCTTTATTTGCTGAATAATTTTTCTTTATAAAGTATTCTTTTGAAAATATAACAAGAAGTTCTACATCCTGAAGGAAAAATTCAAAATAGATGAGTAGGATTAAATGAAAAAAATCTCTTAAATTACAGAGAAGCATCAACTTATTATAAAGATAATGTGGTTGAAAAGAGAACCAGTAATCAGCATATGTACACTATCTCTTTCCCTTATGAAGAATTGAAGATTCATTTTATCTTAGGGTCATTATTCCCATATTGAAAAAATTTATTGGATAATAAACATGAAAACAGTTGCTTTGTAATAAATATGTTAGCCGGGCGTGGTGGCGCACGCCTGTAATCCCAGCACTTGGGAGGCTGAGGCAGGAGGATCGTTGCGAGTTCGAGGCCAGCCTAGGCTACAAAGTGAGCTCAAGGCCAGCCTGAACTGCTAGCGAGACCCTGTCTCATAAAGACAAATAAATAAATAAATATGTTGCACGAATAAAAAAATTAAGCAAATGAATGCATTCATGTGCATCTACAAAAATGGAAGAGATATAGGTGTGAAAGGTGTGTATATTAGTATGTACACTTATAAAACAAAATGTACATGCTATCATATTATTTTATATGCTTGTTATTTTAAATGCATTTACATATAGATGTCTGTGTGCACATATGTGTATTGGAGATACACACATACACACCCTTCCTTAAAAGTTACATGACTGCTTTCATTTGGTAAAATTGCCCCACTTTAATCTAGCAAAGTATTGCAAAATGAACGGCTGAAGTATCTCCAACTCTAAGTCAATAGCACTATATGTGCTTTACACATGTCCTTCCAATGGTTCTAAAATCTACAGTACACAGTACCACTCAGACTAAAAGTCTGTCTAACGGCTCTGTTCACACCACAGGGTCCCTATGCTTTAGAAATCTTCTGAAAAATTTTCCAAGTTTTCCTCAGTTTCCTTGGATCATGATTTGAATTTTAAATGCTCCCCAAGTCTCACATGTTTGGAGCTGGGGCCTGGTCAGAAGAGGCAGGCCACTGGGGGCATGACATGGAGGAATATATCCTTGTCCACGGCTTCATTTGCTCTCTCCGCGTCCTGGGCACCAGGACACAAGCAGGTTTCTGCAAGGCCCTCCCATCGTGCACGTTCTGCCATGAAGCCAGCAACCCTGGACTGAAAGCACTGAAACTGGGAGCCAAAATGAAACCCCCTGACTGCAAGCTGTGAGCGTCTGGAGTGCTGTCTCCATGACCAGAAGTAACCAACGCACAGGGATAACAGTGCCATTGGGACCAAGTGTCTCCCATCCATGCTGGGAACTGCATGGGCCCTAGCCCCCATTTCTCCTCTTCTGGTACTGTCTACTGTCTTCCCCACTGTGGGATTGACCAATTCTCCCAAAGAACCCCTACTCGCACATTTTGTTGATTGTCTGGGGCTTGTGGTCAGGCCCTATTCCACGATTGTGGTCTGGTGAGCAAATCACCTCCACTAACCAGTGTGGTGATTCCTTTGCACACTCTCAGAAGATCCCATTGCCAGAGTGGTACCAACAGGCTAATTTGAAGAAACTCACTCATACTGAACACAGGACTATTCAGGGTTCTGGGCTTACTTTGGGTTTGGGTCAGCCTTATATAAGCTGGTCAGGATCCCCAGAAAAGTACTGCTTCCTGTAGGTAGAACCTGAGGGTGATGTGGGAACAGCAGGGGTCCTTCATACTATGTGCCTCACTTTCGTGGCTGGCCCCTGGGTGGTCAACTCCCAACAAAGGCTCCTTGCTACATGTTAGAGGGTCAGGGGTGACCTCACTTATCACCTAGGTTTTGTAGACTCTAGATCTGTAATGTTTTCCTCATCTGACTAATATGATGGTAACATTTTAATTTCTTAGATTAGTCTTTTTATGAAAATAAGAACACTTTTCTTGCTAGGCCCACAGAATCTTCTCCCATTGTCAACACTGAAATAGATCACCAGGAATGCAGTAACTATAGCCCATAGTATTCAAGAAAAGACATGGTTGAAAAATATGCTAACCTACCAGGTTTTTTGTTTTTGGTACCTGGAATCAAACTCAAGACCTTGTACTTGCCAGGCAGGCACTGTGCTGCTGAGCTATATCCCCAGCCCAGCTAATCTATGCCTGTATTGTGTTGCAAACAGTAAGTTAAACAAGACCAGAAAATGAATTAGTGTTTCATTTTCAGGCATACTCTTAAGTAAAAGTTACATTCATAATTATCAACAAAGAAGCATAGTAACAATCCTTCAGAGAGTGCTTGGAGGCCAGTGTGCATATGCTCCATGCAGCACAGTGGAGCATGAAGTGCCATGAATAATGGTGTGAGCAGCACCAAACAAGTGCTTACCAGGGACAGAAAGAGGCAAGAAGACCCAACACACACAGGCTCCAAAGAACTATGGCACTGTGAACAACAACATGTCCCTTACTCTTTTCCATGATAGGAGATAGAAAGTTATAATGCAGGAGTGGTACATTTGATAACAAAGAGCATAAAGAAGTAGTTCTTGAACTTTATTCAGAAGCCACATGGCCTGATGACCATGTACATTGACTGAACAATACACAAATATGAAAATATCATTTCCTTGTTATCTTGACTCTTCATTGATAAATCTTCATTGATAAATTACTATAGCTCATGGATCCAAGACTTTCACCTTTTCTAATCAAATTTTTATGTAAACAGGGGCCCTACAAAACACACACATTCATGAATGTATCCATGTACACATGCATGCACACACATTCTCTCCCAGATCCCTGTGCATCTTAGAGGTTGTTCCAATCTTACCTGAGTTCATAAAGTTATCCTGAGACCTAGACATGTACATGAACAAGAACTTTTATGAGCCATTTTTTAGGACAGCAAATTCTCTGAATATATCCTAGACAATGATGAATATCATTATCAGATGGATGGCATTTCCATAGCAATCCAAAGGAATACCAACTAGTTTTCTGGAAAACATATAGACTCTTAAAATCAAAATGGAGCTTAAGAGACTGATGAGCCCATCGTCTCATTTGTCCCACATCACTGATAACCCCCCATGTTCACCATCCTGCCTCTTTTTCTTTCCCTTCTTTTTGTTATCCAATAGTTAAAAGCAAAAATTCTACAACTGCTTTAAATTTCAAATATAGGTAACTCATATTTAAAGATGAGTCGGCACATTAGTTTTCCCATGCTGGAAACAATACCTGACACCTCCAATTTCAAGGAGGGGCTTAATCTGACTCAGGGCTGAAGGGGACTCAGCTGTCTCTGAGTGAGAAACATCATGCTTAAAGAATGGGGTAGAGCAAAACTGCCTAGCTCAAGGTCTGTGAAGCAGAGAAACACTGCCAGACAGGTTCCTTCTGGGGCAAAAATTAACTTTTTCTAATTGTTCTGCTCTGTCTTTTACCCACAATTCTCACTATAAATCTAGCTAAAGGCAGTCAGCACTATCCATGCCACTGCCTAAACAGTAAGCTATCTTGAAATTTCCTCTGCCAGATCATTAGTCCACCACCCTTACTTTCCAGTCTCCTGTGAAGTCTCAGGGTATGGGAAAAGTGTAAACAAATTTTCTGCCAGAATGTAATACATATGACCTCTATCCCAATTTCAATGGAGTCCTTGTTCCCAGCTGAAACTACCTAATGCCACCTTTTACTATCTAGATTCCTCTGTCAGAATATCAATGATGGGAATTCTGATGTTCTAAACGCTGATCAGAACCACTCATCAAGCTCTGTTCACAGCATTCTAGGACTTCTCTAGCCCACATCTCCAAACCTTACAAACTTCTCCTGCAAACCAGTTCTAAAGGCTTCTAAAACACATGATCAGGTACAGTGACAGCAATGACCCCTCTCTTGGTACCAATTTCCTGTCTTCTGTATTAGTCAGCTTTCTTGTTGATACTCAATACCTACAATTTAAAAGAGAAGAGGGTTTTGGCTCCCAGTTTCAGGGGATTCAGTCCATAGTCTGCTGTTGCCAAGGCAGAAACATCATGGTGGAAGGGTGCAGTAGAGCAAAGCTGCTCCGTTCACAGCACCTGGGAAGCAGAGCAGGGGGAGAGTGCCAGAAAGGAAGGAGTGAAGTACAGATATAGACCCCAAGGCCACACCTCCATGACCCACCCAGACACACCCAGAGGTGTGCCCCACCAATCTCCTGAGCGGATCCCAAAGCCAACAAAGTTGACACTCTACCTGAACCCCCACACCTAGAATAGCACTGACCAAAGACATTTATGAGAGCTAACCCAACCGATTCACTTTCTTCTTGTCTCTGCTCAATGTGAAGTAGTCTGAATTCTAAACAGATCAATGAAAATGTTTCCCGGTCTTCAGGCCCTCCTGAGGAGGAGCCTCTACCACTCTGCTCAGACATGCATGACAATGCTTCATAACATTCACACTGCCTCCTCATGAGGCACACATCCTTTATCTAATGAACCTTGCATCAGTGAGCTTCTCGTTACTACAATAAGAACCTGAGACAAGCACCCTATAAAACAAGAAGGGTTACTTTGGCTTAGAGTTTTGAGACTTTTAGTCCCTTACCAACTGGCCCCATTGCTTTGGGACTAAGCAAGGCAGAATATCATAGCAGAGAATGCATGGTATAGTGTGCTGCTAACTTAGTAGCTAATATACAAAAGACAGAGAAAGAGACCACAGTCCAACAATCACCTTCAGGGCCTGACCTCAGAGACCTGAAGTCTCCCACTATGCCCTGTCTCTTAACATTTACACCGCCTTGCAAGAATGCTATGGGCTGGAGACCAAGCCTTCAACACGTGGGTTTCCAGGGGACATTTCAGTCCAAACTATCATAACTTTTCCCTGTATTGATTGCCCAGGTCTTTGAGTCCTTAACCAGAGACAAAACCCTGTCCTACTCAGTGCAGGCAAAGAAAATATTTTTAAGGGGCAAGCAACTTTTCCATAAAGATTATTCCTTAAATTCTTTTGAATGTGCCTATTATTTTCATATAGAGATGTGAAATATTTACTTTTAAAACTTTAAAAAATTAATCATCAGGTATGTTGATAAATCCCTTTCCTAGAAGAATATTTAAGCTCATTGTATTGACTCTGTGTTAAGCTAAGAATAACAAGCAGTTTCTTTCCTTTCTTTTCTTCTTTTGTTTTTATTTTTGTTTTGTTTTCTGCTTTCTTCTTTTTGCTACTTTTTTCTATTGAATTCAAAGTATCCTGATTTTTAACCCATGTAAAAGAGACATGTTAGCCTCCCACCTGTCATGAGTTTGGTAGCTGCTCTCAATTCCTAAAATGTAGAAAGGTACATTTCTTCTTTGCCAGCTATTAAGTCAGACCCACTGTGGAAACATCACACTGAGCCTTTATTCCCACCCTCTAACATCACAGGACACATTTTCCCTTAGATTTCCCCAAGCACATGACTTTTGAGACTTTAGGGCACATGTGTCATTCAAATATGAGAAAATAAAGCTCAAATGAAACAATTCACATGGTAGCAGTTACATGGCAAAAATGGAGCTTTCTTTAGTCTACTGTAAGTGAGCATAAATCAGTTCACAAAATGATAGTGGAAAGCTTAAGTTAGACAATCAAGATCAACTTAGTCATTCTGGTTTATTCTCCTTTCCTTGGGAGGGAATCACCAGTCAAATCAAGAGCCCCCTTCCTCTTCTTTGTCCCTCTGAGATGATCCAAGTTGCAACAAGAGGCTTTTGAAACTTCCTAACATCAAGAAATAGGCATCAGACCAACGTACGTGTAACACTCAAAATATTTAACAAGCAGTGAGGTTTAGACACCAGTTGATCAGAAACACCAATGAACATAATCCATGTACTGAGTACCAGTTGAGGGCAGTCCTGCCATCAGCTTCTACCCATGCTGGCTTCCAGTGGAGCAACTCCTTTGATCCTTGGTACCTACCACCATGGCATCCTTGGCTAACACATCTGCTCCCTGCTCTGTTCTCAGGTTGCTGATTCCAAAGATAACACAGACAACTCCAGAGGTTGAGGCCATTTGACTTCTAGATATGAAAAAAGAAAATTAGAAATGGGGTGATTTACATTTGCAGCAGTTTGAAATTTTATGTGTTGAAAAAGTGATAAACTCAAAAGGCCTCTCAGTCAACTCAGGGTATGAAAAATCTTTGGCACTCTTGTCATCAACTGGGGTTGAGGCCTTCTGAGATAATGCCTCTAGACTATCTCTACTTAGACCTTCCTGTTCCTTTTAATGCTTTCTTGCTGTAGAGCCTGTTGAGACTTATCTATTAGGATCCCTTTCTGGCTCATGCTTCATCAAGAAGCATGGCACAAGGCTCTTAAGTCCATCCCACCCTATCCTATCATTAGGTTCTCAGAGGCCCAACAGGAGGTGGGGGAGGATACTGCACCCTTGCTGCTCACCGGCTCCTATTGTAAACATTTCCTTTTAAGTGCCTACTGGTCAAACTCATCCCTCATAGGCCAGACAATGCTCATGAGCAATTCCTTTCCACTTATTGGTTGGACATCATTTCAATGGGCTGAAAATGCCAGTACAAGCCTCTAGAGCTTGGGTCATCGCCGTAAGTCTCAGCTTTTAAGACTAATACCTCTCTTATGACTAAGATGTAAATTCAGAAAATCAGTTGCCTGATTGCCAGCCATGTTGGCCTTCGCCTAAAGAGATGAATTCCACTGAAACAAGTGAGGAAATTAAACTGTGTTTGTTACACATCGAGGAGAGGTTCTTTTAATACTCAAGATAGAGATCAGAATCCAGTAAAAATATACTGATAAAACTTGCCAATCCTTTTTGGTTTGTCCTAATTAAGATGTAGATAGTCAATAAATAGTTAATACAAAATATCTTTATTTTTAAGATGCCACTACATTAATACACTATTTATTACATGACCTCAACTCAATGAAAATTCAAGATACTACAACTATTCTATTTTTTTAAAAGAAAATACTTCATGAGACCATACTTCTCATATCTCCCCTAACAGCTTCCTCTCTATAATATGAAGGAAGTGACTTTAAGGATAGCTAAAAATTTTCACACTGAATTTTAAGAACTAAGTCAACACCTAGGGATTCTGACAGTTTTCTTCCTTTTTGTTAACACTGCCTTCAAAGGAAAATTTTCCATCTTCAGCTTTTTTCCCCAAAATAATAAATATTCAGTCTCTGGAAGAAGATAGAAAATGATGTTTATTCTCCTCATAATGGAGGCATTAGCATCTTTATCAGTCTTAGAGTCAGGTGAGTGCAGTATATATCATCTTAGCAGTAAGAATGGAAACTGGATCAAGGAGGGAAGTTCTTACATTTGTACGGCAACTGAGTGAAATAAACTCTTCCTTTGATCTCACTCGACCCTGAAATCAAGCTATGCAGCGAGGCATGCGTTATTATCATCCCTCTTTTACAGCTAGAGAAAGGAATGCTCAGAAAGATTGTCTCGCACAAACTCACATGGCCAACAAGTGGTAAGCTCGGGCAAACACGAACATAGGCCTTCTGATCCCAAACCCTATGTTCTTTCACCAAAGCACAGCGATACTAGTTGCACAAATATTTGGTAACTGTGGCAATTCCTATCCCACCAGTCATTGTGAGACCATTCCTACCTACCAAGAACACATCTGTGTCTATATATTGAACGAAGCTGATGGCAGAGACTGGTACTACTCACCTATATGCATGTTTCATCTCATCTTTCGAGAAGACACACAGTCCTAGAAATTTCCAAGCTTCCTTACATGAGATAATGTGGCTGATTATAGCCAATGGGTTAAGGATAAAAATGACACACACCACTGTCAGGCCTGGTCTCTATGGTGATGCTGTGATCACAGCCTGCCTTGTTCTTTTCTCTGACAGAACTGACTTCTCAGTTGCAGAGTGACCAGTGGAGGACACTAGAAGGAGAGTAGGACCGGTAGGGGTTGGTGGTACCTGAGTGCCAGTGGTATAAATAACAAATCAGCTGTGCATATGAGAGCCACTGCCTTGTTGAGGCTCTTTGACACAGCATGAATGATTTACCCTGATCGAGACAGAGAGCAAAGGAAATACCATACTTTAGTGCCTAGGAAACACTGACACCAAATATTTTAAATGATACAGAGAAGACAGGGGAAATAATCTTCAAGTTTTAGTGTTCTCTTAAGTTTGACAGTGAAAACTCATAATGGCCAAGTGATTCAGGAAAGGTCCAGGCTAGTGAGTTTCAGAACCACCCACGCACTCAACACACATTTTGCTTTGTGTTGCATCAAATTGTTCCTGCACACAGTGCATTTCGGCATGGAAAAGACAAAAACTTAATAATTAGGGGTTCATCCAGAATACTACAAGATCACAAACAAAATTAGGTACAAAAGTAAATATTATTGAGCATTTCAAAACCCACAACGAAGTATAAACTTTAAAATCTAACAGATACAAGTGTAACAAAATCCAAAAAGATAACATGACATTTTTTTATTAACTACCTGACATACCTGCGTACATACTATTTATCTTTACTTTTTTTGGCTACATATTCTTTCTATGACAACAATTTACAAGATTTAATAGATCAGTAAGATAAATGTCCTTCTTCTAATATAGTTAATCAAAATATTTAATGGTTTTATTGACAGTAATATCATTTGCATTTTTAGGATTATTGTTAACTTTGGGGGGAAGTTACATGCTTCTGCCCTTCCTGAGCTACAAGATTTGGAAGAATTATATACTGAGTATCTTTCAACTCTGTCTATGCCGAACACGCCTCCTCCTCTTTACTACTATAACCCCAGTGTGGGGCCAGCAGGCACACCACTATAAGAACAGAGCCTCTACCCCAAATCCTACAGTCAGGGTGCCAGATGAGTTGGCACAGTAAGTGACAAGAATTTTCCTAGAAGACATACTGGGATGTATCCCCATACTGGGGTAACAAATAACAATTTGGAAGTGACCCGAAAACACAGAAATACATCCCACGATATCTATTTGAAGAGTGTCCCCAGTTGTACTTTCTCTACATCAGATTAAAAAGACAACTAGCTAACCCAGGGCTGCCCTGTGTTACCTGACAGGAGAGCCGCGACAGTGGGTGGCTGAAGAGGAAAGTGGAGATCAGCCTAACTGACTGCAGTTATCTCCCAAGTTCCCCCGGAGTGAAAGTTTCACCAAAGCTCAAGTGGACTTCCAAAGCCAGTAGGGCCATGGCTTTTGGGGTTAAATACTCCACTCTCAAATTACAAACTTATTCAGGAAACCTTAAATTGGCTTCATACCATTTTTGTTTAAAGTGAAGCTGTTTTAATGCTTGTATTAGGAAAAATCAAACCTCTCTTTCAAGTGAATCCCACAGGTATCTCTTTCCCTGAAATACAGTCAAAAAAGCACAGCTGCACTGCATTTTCTGTCTACACCCAGGAGGCGAGGGTGCACAGCCAGGTTCCTAAGGTATATGACACAGGGATTGCCAATTGGCACATAAACGTTTCAAAGCACAAAAGTTAGCTCAGATATAAAGCTTTGCATTTTGTAAATAACTATTGAAATGAAAAGCAAATTGAGATTATCACTAAGAAAGCTTAGAAACTGGGTAAAGTTAGTCTGGGAAAGCTTCTCAGAGATGTATAGTTTTGGGGTAATTTAGGACAGTGATTAATCTCACTGGGAGCCAAGATGTTGCTTTGTTTATTGCCAACTCCAGTCCAAAAATAATACTGCTAACGTGTCACACACTAAGTGCTCAGTTAATACTTTTTCCTTGAACATAAGGAGAGGAAAGGAAAAGAGGAACAGAGAGGGAGGGAAAGAAGGACGGGGGGAAGAGGGAGGGAGGTATTATGGTTTGCATACAGATGCCCCCCCCAAAGCCTCATGCAGTCATGGGAATAGGCTTCTAGAGTTTGCGATTCATTCATGGTCTAATGGCGGGATTACTCACGTCAGTTCTACAGCCACCCTAAGCCAGGTAAGCCTGCCTACAACATAAGGGAACGGTAACACTCTCACTCACTCTCTCTCTCTCTCTCTCTCCCTCTCTCTCTCTCTCTCTCTCTCTCTGTCTCTCTCTCTCTGTCTCTCTTTCTCCCTCTCCTTCTCGCCCTCTCTCCCTCTCTCCCTCCTTCTCCCTCTTCCTCTCCCTCTCTCCCTCTCCCCTCTGTCTCTCTCATTGCTTTTGCTGGCTTCCACTGCCACAAATTGTTGCCCCTCTGCCATGTGCCACTCTGCCTTGGAGCCAGTCGACTGTGGACTGAAACCTCTACAAACCATGAGCTAAATCAACCTTTTCTCCTTTAACTTTGGGTATCAGGTATTTTGTCTCAGCAACGAGAAAAGTAACTAAGACGGGAGGGAAGGAAGGAGGGAGGGAGGGAGGGAGGGAGGGAGGGAGGGAGGAAGGAAGGAAGGAAGGAAGGAAGGAAGGAAGGAAGGAAGGGCAGGTCTACCTTTGCCTTAGGTAAATCACAAGTCAGAGTATCTCACATTCCTGACTTATAAAATGAGGATAAAAATAGTCCCTTCTTCATAAAGTCTTTGTGAAGATTATGTGAACTAATGCACATCAATCATTTATAAGGAAGCCTAGTATTCAATAAACTTAGTTATTACAATGAATATTTGATCTTCACTTAGTTTCTTGAAGCTGTTATTCAAGGCACCCAACAAGAGTGGATATTGTTACTGATTGCCACAAAAGGAAGGAGCTGAATTAAGAGAATAATTAATAAGAAATCTTCCAAAGCACCTGAAGTCTCTATTTTAATAATCCAGAAAGCTTGACAAGAATGAAAGAAAAAGGGTGCCCTGTGATGTGGCAGGAAGACCCACCTCAAGCCCCAGCTGGGTAAACGTAACCAATAACATCCTGTCAGGAACCTTTTGTGGCCTCATGTAAATTTAGGCTACCTGAATAAAAGATAGAACTGTCATTTCCTCTCTCATCACACAGTATGATGATTTATCTATTCCTTTGAAAGAATCAAACCAACAATTGCTTAAATGTTCCTGGTTAAAAGTGTCCATTGTGAAATAGAAGATTGGTGCAAGATGGTAGGATATTTTTAGGACATTTCAGAGAGGAACCCTACAAAAAATGGGGCATAATTAGCGTGAACTGGTGGGCAGGTCATTATAATTACTCTGAAGACAGTCTAAGAGGGAAACAGTGTCATGGGCTGGTTAATCAAGCCTACACCACAGAGTGACTAGTTAAATTTAGGTATTTTCCAGTTAGCTAGCATAAAATAGTAATCAACAGCCAGCTACATTCTTGATACCACACTTCCATGTACTTACAAAGAATTAGTTCAGGGTCCTTTTAAAACTGAACTTGATTTGGGATGTTCATTTATTTTTCAAAATTATTGTTCATTTATCAAGCCCACAATCTTCAAAGACATTTAGGGTCACAAAGGCAATGTGAGAAAAATACTGAAGCAAGAACTAAAGGCTACTTTAACATATAGGGAAGTCATTCTAGCTAATGGATCTTTTTAAATGGGGGTAAGGTTGAGGTCGAGACTTATGAACTGTATTCTGCATAAAAGGCCAGTTCACAATTTGTCTTCTACCACTTACAACCTGATCTTGCTCTAAAGAGCAGTGTTATATTCAACACAATCTACAATGAAAGTCACAGGAGGATGTGCACACAGCTGAGAGCTCTGTCTCAGACAATCTCACGGAGAAGTGTGAAACTCTTCCACTCAGACTAACCATGAGCAGTCATGGCTTCTTCCCTTGGGCTCAACCTGAAGCTTCATCCAAGCTTTAACGTGAAAACAAAAGTTGACCCTGTCGAGCACACACCTCCCTCCAAGACCAAAATCATCCAAAACACATGTATAATCTTACTGTGAGCACCCATAAGAAAGGGAATGGTTTTGTTTTTCCTGTGTCTCTGCCTAACTTGTGAAAAATCCACACTTTTCATCTGTATAAACAATGCAGAGGGTGATTTTTTAAAGCATCTTTTAGAGAAACCGGGCATTATTTTTAAATAATTTTTACTTATTTATCACATGGGCCAGTACTCATGAAAAGGTTAAAGCAGAATCGTATCAATTCAAGTCCCAGTAACTAACGAAGATGAGACATGAAGAAAGCACTGTGAGCTGTAAAAGAAGAGGAACCTAGAGTGAGAACTCAATTCATTAGAGGTAGACCCTGCGGTAAATTAGTCAGTTTAAGTGCCTTCAACTATGAATGGAACTGAGAAGCTTCATTTCATAAGGTAACTATGACAAAAAAATATAAATCAAGTATTTGACACTATGCCAAAGAAATAGTAGGAGCTCAATAAATCCTCTTACTATTGCTGTTATGATCAACATGAAGATTTATGAGAATTCAACATTAGTACATCTAAGTTTCACTCCTAAAAGCTCAGAACTTAACTGTGTGACTAGGATAAATAAATCAAGTTCAGTTTCTTCATTCTTAATGAAAATAACAGAGCAATATTTGTACAGCATATACTTCCAGTGGTGAAAAACAAAAATGTAAAATTTTCTATAATTAAAATAACCTATATAGCAATATAAATGTTATTATCATGCTGGTCTCTTACAATGGCTAAATAATCTTTCTGGTTTTTTTTTTCTCTGTCCTATGCTGACAGGACACACAAATCTTATACTCAACTAGCTTTAGTCTGCCAGTGTTATGGCAACAAGACCAGATCACCATTGCTGCCCATCTGATTGAATTATGATAATTTTTCCAAGCTAAGATTTGGAAATAGTTGATATAGTGAATGACAGTGATAAATGATTTCTCCTCCCAGAAATGTTTGGGTGGAATCTCTATCTGCTAAGCATGAGCTAGTAGTGGAGATGCTGTCCTTTATCACCCCGGTGGTCCTTCCCTTGCCAGCTATTCACTGAGCTTGCCTGCTGCCCCTTTTCTGTCTCTGACCCTCCTGGATGTGTCTTGTCTCCACCAGTCTTTGTGAGGCAGATTGTTACAGTAGCTCCCCCTTTCTGTATGGCCAATACGTTCCAGGATCTCCAGTGGATACCTGAAACTGCAGTTAGTACCAAATGCTTTATATTCTATTTTTTTTCCAATACATATATACCTATAATACAACTTAATTTATAACTTAGGCACAGTAAGAAATTAACAATAAGAAAATAATGGATCTTGGCCTTAGACTATAATAAAAGTCATGTGCCTGTGGTCTGATGCAGTTCATCACTGCACCCTCCTGCACTGCCACACACTCACACAGCTGCAGCTTTGTGACTTCTGGCTCGCCCCTGTATATTTCAGGTGCAACAGGGAGGTCTGTCTAGTAAAAATCATGGCAGCTGCTTTGTAGCACAAATAGCAGGGTGGGCCCCTGGTGTTAGGTGGTCTCCTCCTTTTTGGTGTGATGAGGCAACATGGCTGTACTGTGCATCTACACCTCTCACCAACTTAGGGTTTTCTGGTCACAAGTTGTCTAACCACAAAAAAAAAAACCAGTCCACAGCAAAAGGATATACAGAAAGGAAATTTGTTAAATGGCAGGAAAAACCATCTTAACTGTTCAGCAGGGAGTGCTTTTAAATACAAAATTTTAGGAAGTATTCCTATCACACCCAATACTAACGATGGTTATAGGTGACCTGGGAGGCAAAGCCCTAGAGAGTCAAACTGCCCCATACTGAACTTAAATCCTGTCAATTCCCCCTCTCGATGCCCATAATCTTGAGCTCCTTTTAACCGGCTCAGAATCCAAACATCAGCTCAATACACTTAGAGAACCTGAGGGAAGCCTGAGCTTAAGCTGAGGACCTGCACGGGAACAAGTTCCATTTGACCCCAGCTAGGCTGGGAACTCACTGAGACCTGTGGATTTCAATTTTTATTATATTTGAACTTTAATGACCTTCATTATCCCCAAGTCTAGCCTGTGAATTATGAATATGAGGCCTTCCTTTCAGCCTCTCGGTTTAAAGAAAGAGGAAGGAAATGGTCCATTGTTTTTCTAACCTCACAGTTTCCTAGAGTAGATGGAAAATTGAGTATGGCAAGTGAAAGCGGCAGGCATCACTACAGAAGGATATCTGGGGAGGCCCAGACCAGCTCCAGACAAGCATCTGTTGGCCCAGGGATAAACACAAGCAAAAGTAACTGTCCTTAGCAAGGAGAGTTCAGTGGCCACCAGGGCAACTGAGACCACCAGTGACCCAAAGTAGGAAAACGTATCAGAGTGGAAGTTATCTCTCCACATCCTTACCCCAAAAAGAGAGATTTCCTTGTGCCCAGAAGGCCAAGAAGGGCCACAACAACAAAAGTTTCTTTTTTTACTTTTTATGTTCATCAATAATTTCATCAAAAATAGCTCACAAGTTTTTCAGCACAATTTGATCTTCATAATTATACAGGTGATTATGGAGACCCATTAGAACTTTCAAAGCACTTTGTACATAAGGGACCTTTAAACATTCTACTATAATAAAAACAAGCTCATAAAAATCCCACACATTTCACATAGGCCTTTGATAACTCATCACACAATAATGGCCTGGAGTAACTAACAGCCTGTACTACATTCAAACTGCTGGCTTGGAGGTAAAAGGTTTTTATCTCATTATCTCTGTCTAGCTACCCAGAGCCTTAGAAGAAGAAGAAAAAAACTTGTTTTGCCTTTGATGAGTAAATTCCATAAATCACTAGATACAACCCTTTCTACTCTGGCCACTTCCAGGCAAGTTTATCAGAGTGCAGGAGCATGAAAGTGACCGAGGTTCTCATCTCAGACCTATGCTGGCTGGTGTGTGGAATCTAACATCCCTCCCTCTCTCTGGTCCTCGGTCTCTCTCCCACCAGAATGTTGGCCTAGAACCAGTGCAAGTAGCTGGGAACCAATGCATTGGTTAGGGAACACTAGGGCCAAGGACCAAGCAAGAAGATGCTGTCCACCTCCTCTGTCAGAGCATACCCCTTTATCTTTTATAGGCAAGGATCTGGATTATCTTTCAGTTAGGAAAAAGTAAATTTGAAAGCTATCAGATTGGATGATCTCCAGAGTGTCTTTCCTTTTGGATATATATACTACGAATTTACAATTGTCATTAGCCTATCTTGAATGAGTTACCTTTAGAGCTAGCAATTTTAGGAGAGGGGGACTTCTAAGCCCTTTAATGGTAACTAATTAATTAATCAATTAATAGGGATTATTTTATCCTATTTAGTAAAAAAAAAAAAAACTTCTGATACAGGATAGGTGAGTTTTCATACAGAACTAAAAGAAGAGAACTAGGTCCTTGGCTAAGACTGCAGGCCTCAGGGGGGCAGCTCAACCACAAGATATGCAAGGGCCCTGGAAACAGCCAGAAGCAATAATTAACCATTGGCTTCCACATATGCCACGTTAAATCTTTACAAAGGTCTAATGAGATCTCCATTTTCCAGATATAACAACTGAGACTTAAGAGTGGCTAAATGATGGTCCAGGATCATCCAGGTATCAATTCAAGAGTCAAAATCCTGATTCAGTGGAAAGACATGCCAAAAGAAGAAAGGGAAGAGAAGATCAAATTTCCCGGCCCTGCTTCCCATTTCGTCCCAGTCACCTACTATTTGGGAGACTCCAAAGGGGACTAAGTCACAGTCTTCTCCTTCCAAGAGTGATGGCTGGGAAGACACATATGGAAATGTGGTAGTACTTGTGCTCTTTACCAAACATTCCTGTTCTCCTGCCAAACACAGTACGACTATGCATCTCTGCTTCCTTACAACTGGGTGTGTCCTGGCTTTGGCCAATGATACCTGAGCAGAAGTGATATCTACCACTTCCAAGTGGAGGCTTCAGGAGCCTGGGCTCAATCTAACCAATAGTTGGTTCCCTAGGCCATGATGACTGGCAACATGCCCCATGAAATCTGCACCATCAGTCTGGGTCCACAGGGCCCAGACAAACTGATGGGGATGTGTCACTTAGGAAGAGATAAATGGTTTGGAATTCACTGTTACCTCAGCACTACCTGGCTTATACTGACTAATACAGTAACCCTCTAGCACTACAGAGGTACTAAGGGGCTCGAGTTTCATGTCAGTCACCACTCACACTCGTTAATCAGTAACAGCAATTTCCCTAAAGAGAGAAGTTTTTACTTTATTTTGAGACCTAGCAAGAATATATTTCACTTGCCTACTACAGTGTGGCCAGAAGGCTCATATTACTTAATAGTTTGTGTGAATTAATTCCATTGATATAATTCATTATTAATTAAAGCTTCCTCTAAGTTCCTGATTATAGGCTTATAAACATAGATAAAAACTTCTAGTATACTTATTTTTACCCCAATTTCTTAAACAGCCATAACAAAATTTGAGGGAGAAATGGGGAGGCAGGGGAAGGAGAGGCAGTCATAAAACAGGAAAGCATGGAAGTCAGTTCCCTTATTTCTTTTGTAGAGCTATAAACAATTTCCTTGACCATACACTATTTTCAGTCAATTCTCAATTTTGGCATTACCTTTCTATGGTTACTCAAAATATCGTATTACAAATTACAGTTCTTAGTTTTGATGTCTGTGTTGTCTACAGAGAAGTGCTCTTCATTCTAATTCTCCGAGAAATTCATGAAGCTGTTAAAAGCTAACAATAAGCTACCATTTGTAGACTGTGGACCAGATTGTTTTTTGTGAATACCCTGGTTGACCCTCACAATAATCCTGGGAGGTAGGTGTCCTACTTATGATTTGGTAAATGAGGAAACTAAGTGGTCTTAGCAGTCAGTAGCTAATTTAAGCTCCACAGCAGGAGCTGGTGGGACCAGGCAGTCTGCTTTGAAGCCCACATCTTCACCCTCTCCCCACGTCACAAGCCTCAGGTAGCTAACTGCCTGCCAAGGAATGTGCCTTGGACATCCTGGGCCTCAGCCCCCATTTATGGCCCCCGTTGGTTTACAAACAGGGAGGAGTCTGGACACACAGGGCACTCCGGACAACAGATACAGGGCCAGTTGGGGCACAGAAAGATATCTAGTCTAGGCAAAGGCCACCCCCCCCCCAAGAACAGACTGTACGGCTGGAGGAAGCCAGCCAGTGCTCATTGTCCCTGGGCACTTCTGAAAAAACTTAAAATAGCACTGGACAAGGTGGAAACACACAGGTATCTCGTGTGACTGAGCTCTGGAATTCTACAAACCTTCATGCTCTGGAAAATGCAGGGGAGTTAAGAGGCCCTGGACTATTCCTGGCTGTGTCATTAACTAGCTTTGTAAATTCGGCTGAACAGCACCTGGGCCAGGGGCAGCCACCACTTTCAAGCTCTCCACATTCATTTATTCTCTTTTTTTTAAATTTTAAAGACAAAAGAATGGAGACATATAAACCAGAATAACACAAAAACAATACAGGAAACACAAAATTATAGAGAAGATAGTAGGGAATTAGCACTGGATGCTGTATTATACACATTCATTTATGCTGCCTGAAAACAAAAGTGGGCATTGCTATCTTGCATTTCAGAGAAAGCAGTAAGAGTGGTTTGTTCAAGATGACAGAGAGAAGAAGCAGAAGAGCTAGGATTTATTCCAGCCATTTCCTTACTGGGGGCCTCAGTTATGTCATCTAGACCATAAGAAGGATGGGCCAGATGATCTCAAAAATGGATGCCAAGTTCTGTTTGTACAAACATCCTGGGAACGTGAGATATTCTGTCTTCATATGCCTGAATCCGCAGGATGCCCTTTGCTCAACTTTATTCAATATTGGCCAGAAAGAACCTGATTCCTTTTTTGTAATTTATTAGTATTGCTAAAGAGTGCTTGGCAAATCCATGATGAGATTAATCCCAGTGACAGAGTTAATAATGAGAAAAAGATTAATGTGCAAATATATCCTCTTTACTTGTAATAAAAAAAGGCAACTCCTTCCTCATCCTGGCGAGTGGGTTTATAATTCATGTGAGGACGCAGTCTAGAATTAAGACCAACTCCATCTTCTTTCCACAGTGATGACGGAGCTTAGCACTGCACCTCGGGTAGGTCTTCCAGATCACATTCTTGGTGCATCCATAATTTTAAATCAACAAAGCAATTAACAACACTCGCCAAATCAATGAACTTTCTCTAGGGGCTTCCTAGGCTCTAAACATTTCCCTGGCTCTAAACATCCAATCCTAGATGTCCATAAACTTTAAAGGGTACAGCAGAATTGCCTAGGAACTTACTATGAATGCTTGAGTCCTGGGCTCCCCTCAAAAATGATTTATTTTATAATCAGATAAAGAGTCTAGGAATCTGCAATCTTAATTTGCCTTCTGCTGCCCTCACCAAGTCTGACATCTCTAGTGAGTGGATCACATCTTTGAGAAATGCAGCCTGGTCTTTGAATTAAATTCATTTACCCACCATTTCCTCAAAATAGATACAGACTATCCCTGCTATTTTGGCTAGACACAGACTAATTATGTTAATTGAGATGACCAATACGGTTGTGCTCTGCTTGTTTGTTGGGTAAGTCTCATTATTTTTGTCCATTCAGATTTTAAAGCTATTTAACTGTGGTACACAAATGATGTGCAATAAACGTAAATTTACGCTGAACAAAATCACCATTTGGTCTTTTGCTGTTGTTGAGCAGTGAATGAACAAGGTTCTAACTGAGTCAACAGATTCTACTACTTGTTTGGGGCCATTCGTCACTGCCTGCTTGCCACTTCACAGTTATTTAACAATACGAATACGTCTCCCTATTTGCCTCTAAAAGTTCAGTCTGGGAAGTACCACCGACAATGCTGTAATTTATCATCCAAAATGGGCCTCTTGTAACACTATGTGGAGATGTTATTAATAACTTCACTGGGATATCAGGCATAAACCAATCAGCCAAGATCATCTAGAACTAGGAAATATGCCTCTCCCTTCATCTCCCTCCTAGCTCCTGACCTAGATGCTCAGCAACTGGCTATCAGATGGAGAACAGGGTTGATGTCAAAATTTACTATTATGATACTTCAGAGGCTTACATTTAGTACGGTGTCCCACATGGTAGAGAAAAGTCCTTAAACTGTAGAGCCATCAGGAAGACTGGGTTTGTGTTCCAACTGTGTAACTCTAGAGAAATCACTTTATTTCTCTGAACCTCAGTTCTCTGTAAAATAGGGTTGATGATATTTACCTCAGTGTTCAGAAGATTAAATAAGATAATACATACAAGTCACCCAACAAGGCATCAACAATTAGTACTTCCCTCCCTCCCCTCCCTGCTATACTGTTCCTGCTAAACAGAAACAGATGAACCAGCAAAGGGTATTTCCGTTCGCTCTTACAGCTATGTTATGGTCAGATCTAGACTGTCCCTCCAACTGTTCACACCTCAGAGGCGGGTCTTTGGAAGGTGACTGCGTCGGGAGCCTTTGTACCCTTGTAAGTGGACTCAGCCACTGTCAGGCTGAGGAAACTGCCTGTGCTGTTAGGAGGTAGGGCCTGGAGGGAAGAGGCAGGTGACTAGGGCTGCAACTAGAAGGGTGCATCTCCTGCTCTGGTTCCTCCCTTTCCTGTTTCTGCTTCCTGGTCACCGTGCTTCCTGGTCACCGTGACCCAAGCAGCTCTCCTCCCCCAAGACCCTTCCCCTACATCATTTCTACCTTGCAGCCAGACTACAGATTGAAACCTGTAAAAACCATAGCCCGAACACTTCTTCCCCTTCGAGTTCCAAGAGTCAGATACTGTGTCTGGCAATGAGAAAAGTGACTAACTCAAGTCACTACTGACACACACACAAAATGCCCCACAGCAAGAGGCAAGGAGAGCTGTTTACTATGCTCACTGACTTTATGTGTGAAGAATTTGAAAGGGATACTATGAAGATGACTTGCTGTGATAGCTGCAGCCTCAGCAGGAAGGGTGTGAAGGCATGGGGGCGTTTCAGCCTCTGGACACTAGAATCACCAAGGATCACGTCTCACTCACCGCTCTGGTAGGCACTGCCTGGGTTCATGACAGCACAAAGGCCTCTCATTTCCTCCACTGTGGTTGAGGTTCCAAAGGTGAGTGCCCCAGGAGAACCAGGAGGAAGCTGCACAGTGTTTATGACATAGCCTTGGAAGTCAACTGGGGTCACTTCCACTGTGGTCATGTATCAAGCTAAGAATATAGAAATCACCTCAGCACAAGACAAGTTGATGAGCAGGGTGAAGTTTCAACTTGACTTGTTTTGAGAATTGGTCTGGGGACCGCGGATCCCACTTCTCGGTGTGCACAGCAGATCCTGGAGGCCCAGGGCTTGTGTCTGGTCCCCTGCTGCCCACTTGGCTTTGTCCTGCCACACTCTTCTGCCGTGATGTCTCTGCTTTGGAGCCACAACCACGGCCTGAAACCATGAGCAAATTAACCCTCTCCTCCATTAAATCGTGGGTGTTGGGCATTGAATCTCAGCAACAAGAAGGCTCATTATGACAAACGTCAAGGACACTGTGTAAAGAGAGTATGCAGGTGGGAGATCTTGATTTGGTCATTTATGAAAACACAGTCTGCTGCACTTACTGTGTAAGTAACCATGGTGACAAAAATGGGTAATTAAAAAAGAAAAGAAATTACCACATATAATATGTCAAAAGTCCAATGGGGTCTGTGATCCTGTGAATCTCCTGAAGCTGGCCACATCCCTGCCTTTAAAACACAAACAATTGGCCTATCAATAGCGTAAAGTTGTAGCCCATTCTTGGAAGACTTTAGATGCTTAAAAAAAAAAAAAATCAAACCAGAAAGTAAAACCCTTAAGACATAGCCATTCATATTTGGTGGGTTGCATATACCAAATAAAATCCTAGCCTAGCATTTAGAGCCTCTTATTACTTGGTATCTACCCATCCTCTTCATTTTAGCTGCAGCAATACTGAATGACCTATCTTTCCCAGAACAGGCTTGCATTTTGTGTGGTAACACCTCCGTTGGGCTATTTTCCTCTTCAAGGAATATTTTCCTGCCTGTGCCTACTTATCAAAACCCTATCTATCCTTTCAGGCCCAGTTTATATGTCATCTTCTCTATAGAAACTATCCTCATTGCCCCCCAAAGATAACCCTCTCCTTCAGAGCTTTATCTCTACCCTTCTCTACTTTCTATCTCTAACAAATGTTGCCATTTCCAGAGATTCACATTACTCCCCCACTTCATTCTTTCCCTCTACCCCTGAACCTCACCCCTATTACTAAGAAGAAAGCAAGATTAAAGTGACTCGCCATTTTGAAAGGAACTGAGTTCTCACCCGGCCAGAGTGTTGACTTTGAGAGGTGGTAAGGAATCAAGGCGCCAGCTGGAAGTGGAGCTGAGACAGGTGTGACTGCCCCTAGGCAAATGATCTCACTCACATGTCCCACCTGATTGCTTCTCTCTCTACACTGTTTTATGATACTACTATAGAGATGCATGCACACACCCCCACACACAGTCATTAGAAGAATTGTGAGACTGATTGTTGTATCTTTACATCACTTCAAGTAACTGCTTATCTCACACTGTAGAGATCTACTTTTTATTCAGTACTGGAAAGCGAACCCAGAGCCTTCACACTGAACTACAAAAACTGATCAAAAACTACAGTATGTGTATAAATAAGAGAAATTTATTACAATAAAAGACACATTGCCATTATTTTCCCCTCAAAATACCCCCATCTTAGGCGAGGCATGACGGTACATGCCCGTAATCCCAGCACTCAAGAGGCTGAGGCAGGAGGATCATTGCAAGTTTGAGGCCAGCCTGGGCTACATAGTGAGATCCTGTCTCAAAAAGACCAAAAAAAAAATCTTTATTTTAAACACACTGTCTTGGTTACTTTTCTCTCATTGCTGAGACAAAATACCCAATGCCAAAAATGATGGAAGGAAAGGTTTATTTAGCTTACAGTTTGTGGAGGTTTCAGTCCTTACTTGGCTGGTTCTCAGAGTGGCACATGGCAGAGAGCAAACTGTTCAGGTCAGCAGAGCACAGCAAAAACAACCAGCAAAAGGGAGGAATGGCTGCAAGCATCCTCTCTCTCCCCTACATTGTAAACAGCCTACCCCCACCCAGGGGGCGTGTACCTCTCACATAACCTCCATGCCGTCCACTTCCACAGGCTCAGGATGTATACAAAGTAAGCACCCTGGCTTCCTGCTGAGTCACTCAGCCAAACCCCTAGACTCCCCAAGTTGACACAATGTATCAACCATAACATACTTATCTCATTGTCCTTATCACATTTGGAAGCCGTTCTGGATTTCATCCTTCCTGCATGTCTTTATAATGTACGATCAAAAATACAGTGAATCCTACTGCCAAATGCCATCTGACAGAAAACCTGGCTTGTAAGAACATTACAGTGTGTTCTCATCCACTTTATTCACCATATTTGGCACCATGCAACCTTTGGTTCTTCCCAAATTCAAAATAGCCATGAAAGGTAAACATTTCAGTCAATTCAGGACATTGAAGCAATCACCATAGCACAACTAAGTACATCAAACAGGACATCCAAAGCTACTTCAGAAAGCAGTATGAATAATGGAATAAGTGTGTTCGAATCAAGAGGGAATATTTTGAGTGGATTAGTGGCAATGTCTGTTTACTATAATAAAGTTTTTACAATTTAACTATTCATCCTATTTTGATCATATAGCTTACATAACTAGACTCCTCCCCTTTTTTCTTTTAAAACAGGACACTCAGGGCTGGGGATATAGCTCAGTAGAATAAACGCTTGCCTAGCAAGCACAGGGTCCTGAGTTCGATCCCCAGTACCGCAAAAAAAAAAAAAAAAAAAAAAAACAGGACACTCACTCAGGCTCTCACTCAGTCATAAAGTTGCTCCAGGGTGAGTTCAATTTTCTATCCTCTCGCTTCAACCTCCCTAGAATTTAGTTCTAGTATTACTGGTATGCATCACTGTACCTGGCTGAGATTATCTTTTTCATAAGGAAATTTGTGTACCTATTGATCCTATCCTATTTGAAGAGAATCTTTTCATTCCTGGATTCTTATTCCTTTTTTAGAACCACATTCATCTAACTCCCCATGGATACTCCAGGACATGCATAATTATATTTTAAATTATCTTCACTTAGAAGTCATTTTATTTATTTATTTATTGCTACCAGGTATTAACCTCAGGGCCTTGAGCTTGGTAGGCAGGCATTGCGCCATTGAGCTAAATCCCTGGCCCTGGAATTCATTTTAAAGTATATAGTTTCCTTCTGTTGACTAAAGGGTAAATTTGAGAATGACTCTACTAAAATAGCAATCAAAGAGAAGAGTCCTACCCACCCCATATTCTCTGTAATCTTAATCTAATCTGAGAAAGCAAATCTCTCATCTTTTTAAGCACAAAAGCTCTCAGGCAATATTTGGCTTGACCTTCATGTCAGAATACAGTACTATTCATTTCCCACTTCTTGCTTCTTCCAGTCATCATTGTATTTGTTACTTTTCAAATAACACATATTAAATTTCCCACTAGGAAACTGAGCTCCTAAAGCAGTTTAATCAATTACCTATAAATGTTTATGACTGAAGTCTCAAAATCACTGTCTACAACAGAACTTCATCACAGGTTGCAATACCGTGGTGAGAATGGAAACCCTGCTATCTCTACTCACTCCATCAGCCAACTGGTTCCTTCTCGCTTGTATGACACAGTTAAGGCCTCATTTAATCAATAATTCAAAAAATATTTCTTTCTCATCTGCACTACAAAACTAAGGATAATATAATCTAGTCATTTCCAACATTTGAACTTCATAGATAAGTAAAATTTCAGATTTAATGGATTAACAAATGCTACCAATTTGTTTTGTTTTTTAGGTACTGGGGATTGAAGCCAGAACATTTGCACTGAGCCCTTTTTAAATTTTATTTTGAGACCGGGTCTTCCCAAGTTAACAAATTACTAAATTATCAAGTCAAACTTATAATCCTCTGCCTCAACTTCCTAGGTGCTGATCATGTATCACCAGGCCTGGCTCCAACTTTTTATCTCCCTGAGAAAGCTAATACCTGCTGATCTGTGGGTCACCACCTTAGAAGAGTGGAGGTGGCTGATGGAATCTCAGTGGCAAGATAAAGGTAGCTGTAAATAGGTTGGCAAATTTGCAAGATAAGAGAACTACAAAAACAAAAGAACACTCTGATCTCAAATGCCTTACAAAGATTTGAAAGTGGTAATGTGGGTACATTCATAGCTGGTGAAAGGGAACATCGTTGTAGTAACTGGAAGCTTTTTTCCCAGGTCCCTCCTCAGCTATCTCTCTCTGTCTCTCTCTCTGTCTGTCTGTGTCTGTCTGTCTGTCTGTCTCTCTCTCTCTCTCTCTCACACACACACACACACAGAGTCTTCAGTGATGGACCCTCATTACCTACCTAAGGGCTGAGTCTCTGCCAGGATTCACTGCTGATCAGCTCAGAAACAGGGAAATCTTGCTCAGTCATCCTGAACCCAACCAAGTCAGCTCTGACTCTGCCTTTGGTGACTGGCTTTCCTCAGTGAACCAGCCCACATTCTCTAGCTCTGTTTCAGTCTTTTCTTCTTATATAATTCCTGATGCCTTTTTATGGTTCCTTTCCCAATGGTCCAAGGGCCTCCAGGATGGGAATTTCACCCTTAAGTCTCAGTCCCCATTCCTAGGCCCTGACACCTACATCTAGGCCTTCCTAGTACCCACTCCCATGCAGAAGGGACATGAGCAATTGCTTACTCCCCTTCCTACAGCAGGGAAGCCCCTGGCAGGCTTGCTCTGAACCTCCCACCAGCCAGCCTCTCTGCTTGCACCTACAAACGCTTCCTGTTAGCAGATGCTTGCTGATGTTATTCCACCTACTAAAGACTGGCTCCCTACAAGAGAGCCAGAAGTAGTGTGTAGTGCATAGCATTTTAGATGCATACATACGTGTGTATATATTTTTGTGGAGAGAGAGCTCTTAGCATTTCTCAGCCTCTAAAAGAGTTCCATGACTCTGAGAAACCAAACACTAAAACAAAATCCCCTGATTGAGGACCATGTCCTGACTGAGAAATGAGAATCATACATTCCAGGCTGATATCATTATATTTTACAAGGAAGCAGGGATTTAATGAAGGGGAAGCACCTACCAAGAGTCCAGACTGTCTGGAGAAACTGGAATTTAAGTCTGATTCTGTTTCTTCTCTTGTTCATTTCTGGTCAGTCCGCCCTGTTCCTTCGGACCACTTCTACATTTCCCTCTGCTGGTCATGCTACCTGCAATCATCTCCCTGTTTCATTTTTGTTTTTATCGTGGTGGGGGTTGAACCCAGGGCCTCTGCTTGATGCACATATTAGTCAAATGCTCTACCACTGAGCTTCAACCTCAGCTCAGCTCTTTTTTTTAGACAAGCTCTCACTAAGTTGCCTGGCCTCCAATTTAATATCCTCCTGCCTCAGTGTCCCTGATAGCTGAGATGAAGGAATTACAGGCATGCACCACACCACTGGGTGCCAACATCTCTATGTAAACAAGTAATACAGTGTTTGGTACATTGAAACCACTGAACAAATGTCAGCTGTTGATATTTCTCAATCAAGTAGAGCTCTTCGTTTAAGAAAGCAGAAGTTCATGTTTTCCTGGTTCTTCTCCCTGGAAGTCATTATCACTTTCATTCTTATTTAAGTCATTTTTCCTAAGGAAGCCCATATTTCCAGGTGTCCCACAGCCTCAGAGTGGCAGAGCCAGGGATGAAGGGCAGACTGGCCCCAGAGAGAATGTTCTATGGCTGTATGTGTGAAGGCGGGTAGAGCTGGCAGCCAATGCGAGTCCAAACCACATGATGCCATAGTCTGTGAAGTTTATAGGGGTAGGCTTGCTCCACCCTGGGCCTCTCCAGCCTCTTCTGGGGTCTCCCTTTGCCCCTTTGAACCTGACAACGAAAAGCTAAAGCACTAGCTGGTAAGGGGAGAGAAAGATGGGGTGTGACTGGTCATCAGTGCTTTCAAAGACCACCCAAGTCTGGGTTGAGGTTTCTCAGATCATCAAGCTGGGCCCCACAGCCCCCATGGCCACCCAAAAAGCTGCCCCCAACTCCTCCAGAATACTAGACAGCTCAGGCCTGGGATTTGATCCCCAGGGCATTTTAATTCCATTTCTGGAAGCCCACTCCACTGGGTGAGTTTCCCCTACTATAACTTCACCCACCCCTGGCCTCCCATTGAGTGAATCTCAGCACTTCAGAAATATCTAGAACCTTGGATTTTAACCCTACTGCAAAGACCCTTGACTGGCAGTCATACAAAGCATGTATATTTTCATGACATAATTCAGTCAAAGTCACCCCCTCATAATTTTATTTTCCTACCATTTATACTCAACTTTTTTATTTCTGTTTATCTCCCACCCCCAAGATATACATCCCATGCCTACCTTGAATTGTCTGTCAGTTAAATTTCAAACAGAAGCAAAACTGGCAGAATATAAACATGGTCCAAAGAGTTCTTATACACAGAATCTCAATCTCAATTTGGAAATCTCAACAACAATAAAAAATTATTAAAACCCTGTAATTCTAGAACTCTGGAAAGCTGAAGCAGGAGAGCTGCAAGTTTGAGCCCATCCTGAGCAATTTAGTGACTGAGTGAGAAACTATCTCAAAATAAAAGAAAAAATTAGAAAGAGCTGGGGAGATAGCCCTTCAGTCTGATGGCCCTGGATTCAATACCCAGTGTCAAAAGCAAAACAAAACAAAAGATGCAAGCTACCTTCATAAGAATTCTAATCATAAAGTGATTCCTACTATTTTCTGAAAATTGTTTAACTCTCTGAAACTTATTTTGTGTATTTGATAACAATGGTGGTATTTAATTTTTGGCATCATTCAAAATGGGAAGTGTCTTTATTTTAGTGCAATCAAATAAATCTAATTTAAATAGTAGGGCCTTTTGGAAAACAGAGACTCACCTCTCAATGCAAAGAACAAATATTTGTATTACTTATTTATATTAAAATATGCAGAAATTTCCCAAGCATTCAGCCAACTTATAAATTTTTATAACTTCTTTGAATTGTTAACATTTTTTAACACACTGCATTATTTCAGCTTTGTGAAGGGCTCAATAACAATCTTTCTGGTCAGGGAAAAGGAAAGGACATTAGAATAAAGAATGCAGAATAAATAAAAACAAAACAGTACACCCCGTACATCCCCTCATACAATGACAACTTTCATGGTGAGCTATAAGCAATTATAATAACACAATGTCCTTCATGTTGATTTCAGCAGTGAAAAGAATTTCTCTAGTTATTGAAGACTTTCCTGGCCAAGTTTCAGAAAAAAGTCTGATTCTATCCCAATCTGACTTCTGTGCAATGCGAGTCATGCACATTTTAAACGCTGATATATAATACCGCCATTCTTCTACGAACTGTTAACAGCTGTAGAAACTATTATAGCGGGCTTCAAAACATGTCTGTGTAGTCAGTGATCCCCAGACACTTAGCAATCCCAAAGCTATTCCTGGACTCACTCAGATTGCAGTGCGAACACAAAGTTTTGATTTATGTTGGTAATGAAACAACAAACTTCTGATCTTTCCTCTAAATGGCCATTCAGATTACATGAACAACATGTGCTTCAGGGGAAAGTAGAGGGCAGAATTTACAAAAACAAAAAGGAAGCAAGAAAATAAATGGAGGGGCCACCCACAGTTACCTTAAGGAAAACCCACAGTTGTTGGTACAAAGCACTGCATTGGAATTACATCTTCGGGTCACAAAAGGCACTTGTGCTTGGAGAGAAAGAAATGGCAGCAGAGGCTTTAGATGGGAAGGTGACCCAGCAAGGGCATGTGCCATCAGCAGGGCATGGGCAATGCTGTGGTAGACATTAACACATCCAAGATGTCACCCTGGCCACAAGTGAAGACACACAAAAGCCATAAGATTCTCATTTCAACCGAAAGTTCCACTTCACTGAATCATGATAAAATCCCCTGAACTGACAGACTCATGCAAGGGAATTTTTTAGCTGTAGCAATCCAACTGCCCCAAAAAACAAAATGTACATGGGAGTCCTTAAGCCATGAAGTTCCCTTACTCCGCATGTGCCAGCTACAACTCAAATGCACAACAGAGTTTCTCTAAAATGCTTTGTTTCAAGCAACCATCACAGGCTTCCACCTAGTTTTGCCTCTAAGTTGTTTAAAAGAAATCGAAATATTGATATGGAAGCAAAATTTAAATCCTGATTAGAAATAAAGCATGAAGAGATCTCTGTAGGATAATACATGGTTTGTTTCCCAAGTTAAAAACTAAGAAAGTAGCAAATGTGTTACTAAAGATAAATCTTGTGCTTCTCCCCTGCCAGCTTGGATGAAGGGAAGGTGCTAGAATATTCAATCATTTCTCTGCTATCGAGAGTCCTTTCTATAGCTGTTAAGGAATGGGCCCTATCAGAGTAAAACATCTAGCCTCTGATACGAAAGAATTTCAAGTCTAGTTAGGCAAGAAAACATGAATAGGTTCAGAAAAAAAGTAGAAAATCAAGATCCTAAAACGTTGACAGTGTATCAGAATGGAGTAAATCTGAGTGAGACGAGGTGAAGGGCTGGTATTCAGTTGTTCTAATCTCAGAGTTAAAGTAGAACTGAAATGTTAGAGGAAGAGCAGTGCTACAATATTTATAGTATCACCAGAGGGGGATCAAAATATATGGTTACTCTTTAAATTTTTAAAGATGTATCACAGTCCAAGACATATCCTTATTAACTACCCTCACTTCCAAAACACATATGCCCTCATTCTTACCACTTTCTGAAGCAGTTCTGGAATCTTCTCTCATGTGTCTTGACAACGTGTGATAAAAATATGGTGCATGCTGCTCCTTCATGACTCCAGAGGAAAGGCAAGATCCCAGAAACTTCACAGTGTGTCACTGGCCACCTTATTTTCCTGGTCTGGCACCTTGCAGCTTCTGGCTCCTTCCCAAAATCAAAACAACCATGAAAGATAAACGTTTTGAATCAACTCAAGACATCGAGGCAGTGACCAAAGGACAAAGAAAGGCATGAAAGAGTAACTCCAGCACTGCTTCAGAAAGCTGCCAGAGCCATCCCCCGGCCACGCCATCCTGACCATGCCCAGTTTCATCTTATCTCAGAAGTTAACTGGGGTCAGGCCTGCTGAGTACCTGGATGAGAGAAAATGTTAAAACAATGGAATAAGTATGCTTGAAGCAAGGGGGAGTAGTATGAGCAGGATTCATGATAATGTCTTTTATTGTAATATTTTTTTTAAATACAAACATGCACCACCATTTGTACCAGTTAGCGTCCATTAAGTTAGAAGTACTGAGACACCCAACTCCAGTCACTTGAATATTAAGGCCATTGGGTTCTCTCCCGTAAACAGAAACTAGAAAGCAAGTAGTTCTAGTCTTGGCCTCAGGACTCTGGAGCTTTCCATAACTTTCATTCCATCATTCTCTAATGTGCAAGTTTCTCCTCCAGGAATGTTGTCTCATGTCAAGAAAGCTGCTAAGGGCACCTGATATCACATTTATACTGATGGTGAGAAGATGCCAGGGGAGGTTCCAATAAGCTCTCTCTTCTAAACCTTGTCCCTTGTTTGTCAGTTAAGCAAATGTTTTCCCATGAACTCCCACAGGATTTCCACTTATTGGTCAGAAGTTTATCATATGCAACGGAAAACTAAAGATGTACATATCTGGGAAGAAGACTGCCGTGATAAGCTTGAAAATCACGATTCAGCAAGCATAACACTGCCAGAAGAAATCAAGTTGCATCAGCAAGGAACAAAGGGTAAAGACAGTAAAAATGGCAGTGGAGCAGTCGAATACTAATGTGTTCAGTGCCCCTGCTTTCATTTTCTTTCTTGATGAAAAGATTAAGTTTTTCTTTTTAGCATTACAAAGACACAAAAACATGACTTCTACTTTTCACGTAGAATGTGTCTTTTGTTCCCAATGCTGATAGAGATCAACTAAGCATCGTTTCTCTTTCAGTGCCACAAATCGTTTTAATAAATGAAAAAGGAGACATAGCATTTAAATACAAAGCGCTTATGGAAGACACTGTTGTGGTGATGGTGAACCTTTTGGAGCTTTCACTGGTAACAAAGAGCCAAGTGCAGCATACGGGCCATAGTCCGCTCCACTGCTGCACTGGCTACATTCCTTACAACCACTCATCTACTCCAGTTCTTCCTTGTCACTAAAGTCTTGCTCTTGATCACCCTCTGTCTGGTAAGATGTTGCTAAGGTGCCCCTGTGTAGTTCTAGGGCATGAGTCCTTATCTAATCCAAGCCTCATAATTCTATCTCCCAAATTAGCAGTTGTTTTAGAATTACACAACGCCATTCCGGCCAATGATTTGTGAGAAGAGGTATCTGGAGAACCTTCCAGGAATTTTTTTCTTCCCCGGTAAAGAAACAGACAAATGGGAAAATTGTCCCTTTCTTCACCTCAAAGACAACTGGTGGGAATATGCTGCCTGGAGCAGCAGCAGCCATTTTGCAATCATGGGGTACAAACCTAGGAAAAAGCTAACATGCTGAGAATATTAGAACAAAAACTGGGAACTTTCTATCACAGTTGAATCACTGAACTTACCAATCCTGAAACTACCTTCCCTTTAAGCTCACTACTGCACAAAATAAATGGCTCCTCATGCAAGAGACCTAAGAATTTGTTTTCTCTGAGCCACAAGCATTCTCACAGACATGGTACTGTCGCTGTTAGCATACATCCAAGGCTATATACTTCCATTAACAAGCTTATTTCATCAGTACACTAAGTTCGTACAGATGCCCCAGCTATCTATAGGAGAGTTCTTTAATAAGCTAAAAAGTGGGCTTTTCACCACACTCCCATCTGCCACATCAGCCTTAGCAGAAACAGATATTCTAAAGTCGATATGGTCTGAAAATTCAGCCTCAGCTGTGTGACAACAGGCTCTGGGGCTCCCAGCTTCAGCATGTATGGTTCTCTATTTTCTTCTGGCCACCCACAACCCGCCAACCCCGAGGTACCTCATTAATTGCAAAAGTGGCCACACACACTGCTCGTGAACTCCTGGACAGGGGACACCTGGGCTCAAAGGAAAGGATTTAGGAGAACAAAGAAATTGACAGGAACAAAAAGGCTTGTCTATTAAAAATCTTCTATGAGTTTAGACTTTAATTCCTATAAGCCAGGATGTCTTGTGCACAAATTATAGGAAAAGAAGAAATAGCTGTGAACACACAAGGATATATCCAGATGTAGATATATTATAAATTGAAAAACATATTTGGTTTTATTAAATGATTTATCATAAATTATCTTTTTATAGAAAAGACTTAAATGTAGTTAAACATCTAAAAATGTCAACACACACACACACTTTCTTCTTCCCAGAAATAAAGTGCAGAGCCACATGCATATTTTGAAAGAAACCTTAAAAGACAGTCATGTATGGTTCTTAACACTCAGGCCTCCCAAGACTTCAGAACCACCTGAGGTTTAGTGGCCCTGACATCACTGCTATCCACATCATTCCGGAGCCACATATCAGGGCTGTTTTTAAAATGTCTGCTCCCTCCTTCTTGCAATAAGACAATAGAAAGGCTCTGAATAAATGTTCTTACCTTAGCAGGGGGAAAGTGCATTGTACATTTTTATCTCTAATTTTTTTGCTTATAGGGCCTTAGCATGACTTAGCATTAGGAGGACTCAGGACCTCACTACCAACTAAAATGGGACAAAACACATTATATCTTTATAACAAAGTTTTCCACATATTTCTAAAACTAGTGCCTTCATACATTCACATTTTAAAGATTTTTTTATATTAAAAAATAACTTAGGGTACCAAATGAGATTGTCAAAGACATTTAGAATCTAGCAGGCCGGGCATGGTGGTGCATGCCTGTAATCCCAGCACTTGGGAGGCTGAGGTAGGAGGGTCGTTATAGGTTCGAGACTAGCCAGGGCTACAAAGTGAGCTCAAGGCCAGCCTGAACTGCATAGCGAGACCCTGTCTCAAAAAGATAAAAAAAGAAAACAAGCTAGCAGGCCAGAAAGGAACAGAGAGGTTACCAAAGATGCTAATTAGGTCCCATCTGTTCGGGCTACCTTCAGATTCAAACAGCTGAGGTCAGAACTGATATAACTACAAAACAGAGTAGAAACTGGGCTCCCTTCTAGATAGAAATGTTACAACAATTGAAAGCTTTTTCCAGACCAAATAAAAAAAAACTTTTCAGCCACTATAGTTCAAGATCCCCTGGGAAGTCAATACAAAGCCTCTTGGCAGATTTCAAACATCACAAAGCTTTTCCATCTAGAAAGGCTTCAAGGTGAGGGAAAGGTGAAGAGAACTGTGAAAGTAAGAAACAGGAAAGCTGGAGTATCTGGTATGCTTACCCTATACAAGAAAAAACTTAAGACATCATAGGATGGTTGGCTGTCTTCAAATATTTAGATAAGTCATGAGAAAAAGACAGATGACATGTCATATGTCAAGAGGAAGAACTCTTGCTGCAGATTTGAGGAAGCTAGTTTCATCTTGACTTGAAGAACTCTCTTAGCAATCACATTATCCAGCTGAGGCATGGCCACCTCGCCCATGTGGGACCAGCAGTGGGCACTCCAGCACCACCCGGCATAGATGGAAGTCAGGGAACCATCAGCCACAGAACCCCAGAGACATTCCTGCTGCTGGGTTCAGACTTTGAAGAACCCCATTCCACAGTTCTAGTTAGTTTTTATTCCAAGTGATGTGACTATGAAGTTTTGAGTCTAACTTTCTTCTCATGGTTCATCTGTCCTCTCTTTGTGTTATGGGGGGTCTTATCTTCTTCCAGAGATTGCTGCCCGTGACACATTCCCTTTCCAAATGAGGGCCCTTTCCCAATTCCCCTATTGTTTCATCCACTAATCACGGTGCCTCTTTCTAAGATATTAAGATAACTGTAAACGTGGCCAGAGGACCAGCCTTGGGTATTATTTTCCTTTATTTGTGTTCTTCCTGTAATTGTCACTTTGTGGCTCCTTATTCTGAATCTCTTTAATGAGCTGCTGGCTCTAAAATTGGCCCTCTGCCCAGAGTGGGGTTTCCCCGGCCTAGAGGTATTTTGAAAAGGCACCTCACACTCTGTGGCACTGGGGAAGTCCCATGGTCCCAAGAGAGCTGAACTATTTTATTTTATATATTAAACAGAATAGAGACTTGGCTAGTGGTTGTGGAAAAGTGGGGAGTTTTCCGTTGTGAAATAATGACTAGATACTATTTTAACAATAACTTCTCTACACACACGTACACGCACACCTGCTTGATTGGTGTACTCTTTTATCAACTGTCCAGTATTTTGGCAGCACCATCAGAAGCTGACCTAGGGGCACCAGTGCCATGAGTGGATCACATTCTGTCATCTGAACCAAGCATAAAACTTGGGTTTGCTTTTCTGCAATACTGATAATGTCTAAATGTTTACTACATACCAAGGGCCTTAAAGCAAATCTTTATATGTGTTTCATCTACACAACATCTCATTGGAAAATGCCAATTCTGGAATACATTTATTCACTTTCTAGAGCTTAAAAAATGAAACTCTTGAAGTCATCCAGACCCTTTTAAACCTTTTCATAGTAATACCCTCTTTTGACAGACCAGAGAAGCGGCTGGAATAGAGTCTGTACCTGCTCAGTGCTATCATTATTTGTAGTCCAACTGCATGGTAAAATGATGAAAGTGAAACAGCTTGCATTGGTCTCTACATCCTAATATTAACCCTCTGAGAGACATGCCCAGATAGGTCACTGTGTGTAAAGACCAACAAAGGGCAGTCCTGTGTTAAAGGAATTGTTATGAGATGGGGAGGCAGGAGGTGGAAAATGTTAGTTCTAAGCACCTGGATCTGTACCTGGGCCCTGAACTTTAAAATGTGGGCAAAGAGAAGGAAGTTAGGTCCATTAAGTTAGCCCCTAAGAGCCCCCATGGCCTCCTCTCTGCAGTCCCTTCCCCATACTTGGAGAGTATGTGTAGACTGAGTTCAGTGATACAACAGATTTATCTGAGACCTCCGTGGTTCTTTGCAGGCTGTATCACCAAGAAGGGAGGAAGGGCTCCTGAGGATGATTCATAGAGATAGTAAACAGAAAAGGAGTAACATCAGGAGAAGATTGGAGGTACGAATTACTAATGAAAGGTTAAGACGGTATCAGCATACCCTAAAAAATATACCCCAAAACTAGTCTATTCAAGTTGCCAAGTTTATCCTGCCTTAGAGTTTTTGCCAGAACCGCTTTGCCAAGATCCTAGTAGAGCTGGCTCCTTCTTAGTCTTGAGGTTCAGCAGAAGCGCTACAAATACAGAACGGTGTTCCGGACTACAGAACTCAGCTACTGCCATGTCACTCTGTTACTTTCATTCCAGTACTTAGGGCCTTTTGCAATTATCCTGTTGTTTCCTTTCTGTTGTCTGCTCCTTCTCTTCTAGAATATAACTTCCACACAAACAGGAACCTCGCCTGCCTCGTTACCACTGTGTCCACCATTCAAAGGTATTTGTACCTGTCTTGGTTACTTTTCTCTCATTGCTGAGACAAAACACCCAACGCCAAAAATGAAGGGAGGAAAGGTTTACTTAGCTTACAGTTTGTGGAGGTTTCAGCCCATACTTGGCTGGTTCTGAGGCAGAGTGGCACAAGGCAAAGGGCAAACTGTTCAGGGCAGCGGAGCACACCAAAAACAACCAGCAAAAGGGAGGAATGGCTGCAAGCAGCCTCTTTCCTTCCCTTACACTGTGAATAGGCTACCCCCACCCTGGGGGCGGGTAACCCTCACACAATCTCCATGCCCTCCTCTTCCACAGGCTCAGGATGTATACAAAGTAAACACCCTGGCTTCCTGCTGAATCACATAGTTAACCTTTTAAACTTCCCAAATTAACACAATAAACAACATCACAGAAGGGTAAGTGCATGTCCTTTTCACCCCAAGATCTACAACTGCTGAGTTACTCAGCTAAACCTCCAGACTCCCCAAGTTGACACAATGTATCAACCATAAGAGTACCTAATACATGGAGTGAGGGTTTAACATGCATTTTGTTGAACCAATGAACAACTAAATCACTGGTGGAGAGTTCTCAGTTCAAAACTAACAAATTTTCTCATTTTAAAATGATTATTTAAAAAAATAAAATAAAATGATTATTTAATAGATTTTCTTGTAGAGAGAACTTTATTCCTCAATACTATCAGATAACTGAAGCATGTAAAAGGGAAAGCCTCACTGAGATCATCTAAATAATCTTGAAAATTAATTTTTCCCTAAACACATACTATTTCTTAGAGAAGACTATCAGACAATGGATCACATTGTCAAGTAAAACTCTACTGCTTATTGTTCCTGACCAATACACCACTGCCTCATCTTTCTTCTGATCCCAGTGAGCTACTACACATAGAAATCACCTCTTTATTTCAAACGTAATTTTTTAAGTCTGCCAAGTACTTTTCCACTGTAAACACGTTTTTCATCTACCTCCATGGTATGAAAATTCTCTTTTATCCTACCTCACCAGAAATCTAACGGGTCCCAAATTCTACATCCAGAAGCCTCAGAAAAGGAGTGCTACATAAATCTATTAATCCCACCAACTACATTTCTTGCTGAACCAACTCAATTCTAGCATGCTAAAACCATCACCTGCTAAAATGAGAAAAATTCCATAACTGGCAAAAAATGAGAGGAATTTTCTTGCCCTGAAAACCAAACATTGCAGCATGAAGTATACTTCATGAGTTAAATAATTAGAAGCCAGATAGCAATGAGTCAAGATAAAAATAATAGTATCCACCAGGATTCCTACATTCTTTATGACAGACTAAGTCATATAGTCTGTATCGGACTGCAGCTAAGTGGAAAATTCAATCCTACAAATCCTTTTCATTTAGAGAAAGTTCTGTCTTAACTTTAGAAAAAATTGTGCCATTATCTGGAGTCCATATTGCAAACTTAAAAATAAGACTTGTCAAAGAGTGGTCTGCTGCATGTCCCTGGCTTTCAGCTAGCACATAGCTGTATGACTGTATGCTTCTCTGGCAGGAGAACAAATGTGTGTGGGAGCGAGGGCACACTGCTGACCATCTGGGGTGGCTACTAAAGGGAGATACTCATGGGCAAGTTCCAGGGCCACTAACACAGGGTTGAAGAGAATTCCATTAAGTGCACCAGACTCCATGCTTCCGTGGGCTACACAACTGCACATGCAAACAGAAAGCTGGTGACTCCTGTATAGGGCACAAGTAGGAAAACACAGGGAACCTTTTCTTTCCTCCTGATTCTTCCCCACTTGCTGCCAGTTCTTTGTGGAGACTGGATCAAGCTGCATCTCCTCAGAATAGCACTGTCTGATACATTTTGCCTAGAGTAGACTTGGATGTATTCTGTGAGCCCTGGCTTTTCTTAATATGTCTCAAGTTGTCTTCAAATCCCTGTCACCCACTCATTTGCTCAGTCTAGCCCCTATATGTCCTGTCTCAAAGTAGAATATAATCTCCTCACTGCGAAGGATGCATAGCTCATCATTTCCTCACAGAGCCCACTACAGTACTCTGACATAATTATTCACTAAGAGCTGAAGAATAACAGAGCAAGTTATATACTACTCTACGATTAATTCGTGAAAAACGGGGATAAGAACTGGAGTCTGGTCAACAATGAAATGTGATGGGAGAAAGGGAAGGATTAAGCACCTTGAAGAGAAAGAGGTAAAGAATGACTAAGAGTCCCCCCAGCAGAGGGCAAGCAAGGACCTCTGCATAAGCTGTATGAGATTTGGGGGAAAGTGGCATGAGGGAACCCAAGAAGGAGCAAAGACTTGTTCTACAATGAGGAAAGGTTTCCAAAAGAATTGTACCATATTTGAGAAAAGAGAAAAAGTGAGTTTCTGGGTGTGAATGCAGGAGGGGTACTGAACTGGAAGAAAGAAAATACAGATGGAAGGGACCAGTTACAGCACAACCAGTCTATCTGCTGGACACCGAAGGATAACTATTATGCAAAAATTTTCCCGATTTTAATTCTGCCCCAAACAACACTCCAGGGTGGTGTATTCCCAAACTACAGCTAGCTGTGAGGATGTGTTATAATTGAAACCTGAGTTCCTATATCTTTGGGTAATTAAGGTGTTCATTTTCATGAGACGTTTGGACAGGACACAAAACTCTCCTTTAAAGGTGAAGTAAATAAGACTTCCGGGAAGATGGCGACAAGGTGAACGGTAGAAGGAATCTCTCCCAGAGACCGATCCTTTTCGCACGGCTGCCCGGTCTGTGGATGCAAAATTCCAACTGATCGGGCTGCTCTCCACGGCCTGAGCATTAAAGGGCCGGCTGACAAGTCGCGCGGCGAGAAGAGGGCGGATCCTGAGAGCTGGGTGCCCGAGGGATCGGTGCTGCGCTTGGGCCGCAGCTCGGCTCAAATCGCGTACAGCCCAGAAAGCAAGTGTGGAGGGAAGGACACCTTCAGCTCCTGAACCCAACCGGCTCAGACGGGGCTGTAACCAGGATTTGTTGGAGGCAGCGGAGCAGAGGAAACTCAGAGAACGCGCTACTGGGACAGATTGCGCCAATCTGGGCAGCTGTCCAGGATCCCGCCCAGAACCGCACCCCCGCAGCCGGAGCCGCGTGAACTGGAGCGGCTGCGATCGGCGGGATTTCTGAGCCGGGAAAAAGCTCCATCCAGAGAGATACATCTGAACGGCATTCCTGTCTGCACGATCCCAGGGTGAGTTAAGTGGGCACTCTAACCAGTTTTTCCTGAGTCGGGAAGAAGCTCTGCCCAGCAGGTAACATCAAAGCAGCTTTAAGGACTGCGGGATCTCCCGGGTGGGAAGAGCTAGCAAGGCGCCCCAACGGGATTTGTGAGGGGGTAAAGAGCTCCACCCAGGGAGGAACACCTGAGTGGCCTGTCTGCAAGACTCCTGGGGCGGCGAGCTGTTTATACACCCCGGCCAGGTCTTGGGGTAGGGAGTAGAAGCGGAATCCTCAGCAGACAGCTTAAGGGACATTCTCCCAAAGAGAAGGAATCACTGGAGCAGCCTCTGCAGCAGACCTTTGCCTGCTGAACTGCCTGGGGAATCTATAGCTCCACATTTTGAATCTGATACCCAAAAATAGGAAAACAGAGGAACAAAATGCAGTCTCAAAACTCAACCCCACCCAGAACAAGTTTTGAATGTGAAGATACAGGGGAACCAGGAAGCCACATAGCTTCAAGTTATGAAACGATTGCATCCGAAATGAAACAACTCCAACAGGCCATAAAAGAGCTTAAAGCAGAAATAAGCCACATACCCACAATGATTTCTCAGACAAAAAACGAGCTGAAAACAATGATGGAAGAAATGTTCCATTCACATAGACAAGAAATAGACAAAAGACTAGAAGAAAATAGGAAACAAATGGAAACGTTACAAGAGCAATTTAGGAATGAATACCAAGAATGAAACAGGTCCAAAGAGAATGCCAGGATTTGAAAACTAACGCTGAAAGCATGCAAAACCGTTTAAATGAAACCGAAGATAGAATTTCAGAACTTGAAGACAGCATGGCAGCTTATGAGCGTGAAAGGAAGAATCTCATGATATCATCAAAGACACAAGAAAAGTCAATCCAACAGCTGCAAGATGAGGC